>JBBPBX010027695.1:0-12362 GCA_038048925.1 Garcialebias charrua
GAGACGACGACAAGACCGTGAGATTATCCATGAACTTCCACATACTGTAGTTTCCATAGTCCTGATAAAAATGTTACAGTGTCTCTCAGCTGGTCTGATGAGGCATGGGCGTAGCCAGGATTTTATGAGGGGCGGTTCGTTTAAAGGAAAAGTGGACCTGAAAAGAGCAACACACCTCAGTGGTTCACTGGAAGTGCGTCGGGTTGCCACTCCAAACTTTATCTCGACTTGGGTTTGATCCTCACTTGGTTGAACTTATTTTACGTTTGTCTTTTATTGGATAAAAAAAAAAAGGAGTTTGTGTTAACCACAGGCATATTAAGTCTATGGTGTTAACCGGTTCGACATTAGCGGCGTCTCCATACCTTCTCTTTCCACCTCTCTTAACACAGAACTTGTGTTGTGCGGGAGTTGTAGGCGGGACTTCATAGGCAAAGTGGGCGGTTCGTTCGAACCCAACGAACCCCCCCTGGCTATGCGCATGGATAAGGGTCCACAGATGTTCTTGGGGAGGAAGGCGGGGGGGGGGAGGTTGTAGGAGGGGGATCAGTGCATCTTGTTGATTACTTACGCCAAAGTTGGGCTTACAACTTCTCCAAGATCTATTCCTTCCAACCGTCCGTGAACACTGCCACAAAGTTCCACAGTCCTGCCTGCTCAGCTCTGATACAGGTCCACAGATAGTTGGTGCACAGTTTGAGTGTTGCCAAGCCCGGCACACCTTCCAGACAGCTTAAAGGTGCTATATGTAACTTTTATAAAAATATATTTTTAACATACTTCTTCACTCTGTCACTATCTCCTGACAGACTGATGTAAGAAAGGTAATCTCTGAAAAAAAATAAAAAATTGTCCCCTTGCTTCTCCAGGTGGTAAATAAGCATTTCTAAAAAGCAAAAGTGACCCGCTGTTAACCAGCCAATAAAAACAGAGTTTTTAATCAGCCAATAAAGCTGAGTTCCAGTTGTCCTCAACAGAGCTTCTCACGCCCCAACCCACGCCCCCGCCTGTCCCAGCCCCAGCGCCGCGCACGTTCTCGTTCAAAGGATTGGAAAGCGATGCAGGACTGTTTTTTATGTGACACATATGTATCAATTTGTCTAATTCCCCTTCATCCATGATCTGGACTTTTTTTTTTTCTTTTTTTCAAAAGTCAAATAATCGCTTCCTCCTCCACTCTGCACCGCTCCCTCCGCTGACTGCAATGAATGAGGAAATGGATTTGTCACGAGCGAATTAAACTAGGGTTCAACGTGGCTGCCCGAGGTTCTGCTGATTTTCTGGTCTTCTGGTATGCTGGACCAGTGCTCAATGCTTTTATTTTATTTTTTTAGAACGTTTTATTAACATACAAACACAGAATATGCAGCGGCTCCGAGAAGACATGCAGCGGAGGCGGAGCTGATCTCAAGTTCAGCAGACCACAGGGGGCAGAGCCTGGCTCTGAGGGGGAGGGAGCAGAATGCTTTTCCCTGTTGAAAATATTTCTAAGTCCTGAGCTCCACAGAAACTTACATATAGCACCTTTAAAGGTTCAGTCTGCAGTTTCTGTAGAACATCAGCACTTAGAAAAAATTTCAACAAGCAAAGCATTCTGATCCCTCCCCCTCAGAGCCATATATGGCTCTGCCCCCTTGTGGTCTGTTGAAATTTGAATTCAAGCTCTGTTTTTATTGGCTGATTCAAATTCAAGCTCGGTTTTTATTGGCTGGTTACAAACTTTGTTTTTATTGGCTGGAAAATGGCGGGTCACTTTTTCTTTTTAGAAATGCTTATTTACCACCTGGAGAAGCAAGGGGACAATATTTTTTTTTAGTTTTTTTCAGAGATTACCTCTCTAACATCAATCTAGTGACAGAGTGAAGAAATATGTTAAAAATATATTGTTAGAAAAGTTACATATAGCAGCTTTAAACACCTGCTGACATTTTCAGATTTGACCACAATCCTGAACTCCAAAAAGCAGAATCCAGTCATCATAAATCCTATTATGTTTCTGAGGTAAGAGGGCTCTCCTTCACCCAGTCTTCTTGTTGAGAAAATTTGATCAATTGTGCTGAGAGACCAGCTGAACAAATCCATAGTTTACAAGTAGGGAGGTATGCAAAAAGGCAGGGGAGGGAAAGAGGTCTTCGAGAGCGAGAGGAAAAAAGGTAAGCTAAGGTCATATTGCCGTGGTCGTCATCCTGAATTGGGTTGACTTTAAAAGCTAATTGTAGAAGTAAAGCCAAATATACTTTTTTTTAGAGTTTTGTTGAAATCCATTCAGTGATTCATGAGATATTGTGCAGCTACAGACCCTTAATGTTTTGGTCATTTTAATGACACTTTGTTGGATTTTCATTCCTCTGCAAGATCTCTACTTGTAAACTTGTGCCCCATAAAAACGGGGTGTTTGTGGCTTACCAAGGTTGCGGTGCCTGATGCACGTCTTGAGGCCAGACAGGAAGTTATCTCGCTCCTCCTCTTGTTGAAACAGGAAGCAGGAGTGGCCTGTGTGAGGGAGGTGAAGGTAAACAGCAAACTCATCTGATGATGACGCCACCGAAGAATCCTCCTTCACTCCTAGAAATAAAAACAAAAACACACACACGATGAGATGAGTGACAGTATTGTAGAAAAAAGTAAATTGATTTGAGTTCTTATAAAACTATTTGACATGTTTAAACTTTCTAAAAAAACAGAAACACTGATCACTGCATTTTGTATCGTTTCAGGCTTTCTGGGTAATAATCCATGTTCTGCCGTCTTTTTGTGAACTCATAAAGATGGCATCGCTCTCACTTGATCTTTTTTCTTCCTTTGTAAAATTATTTTTCTTCATTATTTACCGTCCTAACTTTTAAATCTTCAGCACGTCATGATGAGCACTTGTCTCCAACAGAAGCAGATGTGGAGCAGGGTGGACTTGTGGTTTTAAGAAGCCTCTCTGTAGGCAAACATTTTGTCCACTGTTCCTTCACTTGCTCATAACTTCCTCTTTTTAAAACACAGAACTAGAGGGTGATGATTAAAATGTGAAACTTGAAGCTTGAGAAGACAATCGACTCAAACCAACGAGGGACGGTCAGGTCTACATTAGAGGTAGACTAGTACAAGTTTTTCCACAGCCGACATAAATGCCCATTTTATTTTTTTAGATATCAGTGCAGCCGATGGTCAATACATAAACCCCTTTTTTTTTGTGGCCAGCATTTTTTATTTTACAAGAGTAAAGTTGCTTGATTAAAATAAACATATTTGACAACACTTAGAAGATGTACAATTATAGATAAAATATACAAGAGCTTTGGACTACTCTGACTGAGGAAGCCCTCTGGAGTGAGGGTGAAACGTTTCTGCTAAAAAGAAACTGTCCAGATGAACTGATTGAGAATGAGCGGATTTGATACCTGGACTATTGAGAATTAACTTTCTTGTCTTGAACCACTTTGGACATGTCTGCCTGCCTGGGAGGAGTCGACGAGGGACACGCCCCCAGAAACCATCTTGGCTACAGCAAACTGGTTGGTCCACATAAGTTGCTTACTTGGTGGGTTAACTTCAGTGTGCTTTGGACTACTCTGACTGAGGAAGCCCTCTGGAGTGAGGGTGAAACGTTTCTGCTAAAAAGAAACTGTCCAGATGAACTGATTGAGAATGAGCGGATACAAGAGCTTTCTCAACTTAAAAACAAACTTAAGTGAGCGACAGTGAGGTGGTTGTAGCTGATGCTGCTTTATTTTCAGTCTTTGTAATTAATTGTGTATGTATATTTTCCTAACGGAGCACTTCGCTCTCAGACTGCAGGTTTACTCGCGGCTCCTAGAGTTTCCAAAAGCAGAATGTGAGGAAGATCTTTCAGTTATCAGGCTCCTCTCTTGTGGAACCAACTTCCAGTTTCTGTCCGTGAGGCTGACACATTGTCCAAGACTTTCCTTTTTGATCAATCCTATAATTAGGGTTGACTTGTCATGCGTTCTTAAGCTTAAGACTACTTGAGGACAAACTGACCTAATTTCCCTAAATTATTAAAATTGAATAGTTTTCATTTGATACTATTTCTATTGTAACATGCGATTCTTGACCTGCCATTGTTTATCTGTTCCTCCTTCCCGTTCCTCTCAAACCCAGCCGGTTGAAGCAGATGGCCGCTTGTCCTGAGCCTGGTTCTCCTCATGAGAGTGTTTTTCCTTTCCCCTGTTGCCTTCATGCTTGCTCAAGATGAGAGTCTGTGATGGTTAAACTCAAAGCAGTCTGCTCCTCAGATAAATTGTGTTAAATTATTATATAAATGTTTCTGTTCAGTGCCCTTAAACTGAACTGAATTGATGTACACAGGCATGGCTGACTGCAGATTTATTAAGTGGCTGATTAATCAGTCTATTTCTTGTTCATATCCTGCAAAGGTTTTGTCTGTAGCAGTGAAACAGTGTGGCAGCATGCAATCAAGGACAGATGGGTTTTGGGATGCTTTGTGTTAATTGGGCAAGTTGTAAACGGCTGCTGTCTTTTTCTTCCTATTCATGACTATCTCTCAGTGCCGATGATGCATACTAAACCGGTCTATGAAATACTCAGGGTTTACTACGTTAAATACCGTTAAGTATTGCAGCGCAGCTTTTCTCCAAATAAGCTCTGGATTCTTCTTCATTGGTAAAAACGATTCCTCTGGCTGGTTGGAGGACCAACTTAGCTGCACATCCACGGCTCAGGCTCTGCACAGATCAGCAGTACCAAGATCCAAATCATTCATCCTGCAAACATCACGTTTTCATAGAAAGTTGTTTCTGTGGGTTTTACCTCCGTGCTGTCATGGATTTCAACTCTGAAGTCTCTTCTCAGGACGACACATCTCTCTCTGAACTTCTTTCCCTGCTCGTCCCAGCAGGAAAACTTTACACTCCCTTGGTACAACACCGCCTCTGGGTCATACTTGGGCTTCACAAAAAACACAAACAGACTCAGAGGTTTCTCAGGTTTGTTGTGTTTAATATAAGATACATTTTATAATCTTATATGATGTTGGAACTAAATACTGTATGTGGACCAAAAAGGTTTAAGTTTGCACACTGGGGCATGTGAAAGTGTCTACATGAGGAGTAAATGTGATAATTAGAATTATGATTAGATACCCTGTGTGTGAGAAATAGGCCCCGCCCCTCTTTTTTAGGCTCCACCTCTTGGTGGATGTGTCCAAGGTAGGTGACGGTGTACTGCAGACGATAAAACTCACTGAAGTTCTGAAAACATTTTCCAACAAGTTCTGAAAACACAAACAGGATTAAATTTATGACTTTGGTAAAAGAAAATCAAATAATTGTTTTTTTTTAACTGTACAATTTACAGAAAATAAATGTGTTTCATGGTAGGAAATGTGATTTTTGTGTTCATGGGGTCTGCATGATGAATCTTGGATGGAATTTGTAGAAATGAGTTAAATGTCCTGAGCTCCAATAATGAGTTGCTTGTGGGAAATATTTTTTGTATTTACATATTTTTATCTGGAAAGAAAAACTCAAGGATATAATTTTCATGTCATCTTTTGCTCTGTTTTTAGAAATGTGTACAAGAGTAGATAACTAATGTCGTTGGACTGAATCTGCTTTATTCAGTTATAAATACAAAGATATTTAGTCAACTTAAAAAAGCTCTTTTGATTAAAAAAGTTTTTAAAGATGTCAGCTTACAGATGACAGCAACTGCAAAAATGTCATTTATTAAAACTTTCCTCTTTTTAGTTTCATCACAATAAATGTATTGTTTTAGTTTAAGTGTGTAACTAAGGTCCGTTCATGCAACATAAATTCATAAGAAAAAATTTTATGTTGCTACATTTCAGCATAAAAACAAGATCAGGATAAACCAGCAGAAAAACAGACTTTATATTAAAGGTTCAGTATGCAGTTTCTGTAGAACTGCAGCAGTTAGAAATATTTTCAACAGGCAAAGCATTCTGATCCCTCCCCCTCAGAGCCATATGTGGCTCTGCCCCCTTGTGGTCTGTTGAATTTCAAATTCAAGCTCTGTTTTTATTGGCTGATTCAAATTCAAGCTCTGTTTTTATTGGCTGGTTACAAACTCTGTTTTTATTGGCTGGAAAATGGCGGGTCACCTTTTCTTTTTAGAAATGCTTATTTACCACCTGGAGAAGCAAGGGGACAATATTTTTTTTTATTTTTTTTCAGAGATTACCTGGCTAACATCAGTCTGTCAGGAGGTAGTGACAGAGTGAAGAAATATGTTCATAAAAAAAGCTACATACTGCAGCTTTAAAACAAATTGTTGATTCTGACTGAGTTTTTTTCCACCAATGTTACATTTATTTATATGTGCTTTTTATGCTACCAGTTTGAATCCTAACAGAATTACAGTACATGTACTGTATGTGTGTATGTATATTTTTTAATCAGACTTAATTACTTTTATGCAAATTTTAATAAAAAACATTTATTTTAACTTTAATCTTATTTATTATTATTTTTCTCTGTTTCTAGTGTCTCCCAATATCAACTTTAATGTGTTTTTATGACTTCTATACATTTTATATTACACTGACATCTGCATTTTCTTTGAATAAACCTGTTTTCTCAGTTCCAACATGTTAATGATTTTTTAATTAACCCTTTTACAATTTATTACTTTAAAATTATCCTGTGTTTGTTTTAATTTGCTAGTTTGTTTTTACTGGTTTTAAACACTTTTTGTATGCAAAGTGATCATGTTTGATGATTACGTTTATTGTTTTTAATCTTTTCAAATTATTTTCCATCCTCGGTGTCTAATAAGATTTGTCTTCCAACATTTTCTGATGAGGTGAGTCTTGCTCACTGCAGGACCAAGTTGCTAAGTCTTTACTTTACAGATAAAACGTTTCAAACTGCAGAGTTAAGATTCTTATTTGGTTGCAATGTTACACTGCTGTAAGTCACCCTTTGCACTTTAAACAAATGCAATAAAACAAATTTGGGAAAGAAACACTACCAGATTTTTTTTTACATTCAAGATTTGACTCTTTAATAAAAGTATTCAGCTATAAGTTAAAGAAAATAAATCCATTCCAAATGACTGCACAGGTCAGATACGTATTCCTTTTTAAAGCAGGGGTGTCGTCAAACTCACTCACAAAAAAGGGGTCAAAATTAAAACGTTTTTCAAACTAAGGGCCGGTTTCAGAATCTACATTAACTCTAATCAGATACCAAACATCTTTATTGGTTGCATGTTCCTCATCAAGCGTTTGATTGGTCTCGTTTGATGTTCTCTGTTGCACTTTTGACATCATAATCAACGATTACTGAAAAAAATTAAAGTGATAAAAGCATTTTACATTTAAAATAACATCTTTGGGGCCAGATAAGATGTCACCGAGGGCCACATTTGGCCCCCGGGCCTTGAGTTTGACACATATGCTTTAAAGTAACGTTTAATGTTTGAATATTCTCACTTAAGTGGTACTAGAAATGAACTACACTTGAACAGTATGAGGCTGACCGATAATTAGGGGATGAGTTTTACTGAACAAGTACACACAAAAATGCAACAGAAAGCTGATTGTGTTAGACATGTATCAAGGGAATGTGTATTACAGTATTTGCACTCACCATGCTCCATAATTTTACTTTTTACGGTATACTACGATTAATGTATTTCATGTACTGTACTGCTCTTTGACTGTTATGGCAAATATTAAAATGTTCCATGATCCTTACGTGAGAATCAGTCTTCATGTGTTCTCTGTCAGTAAAGAGACAGCAAGCAATAATTCGATTATTCTCAAGGTGATTGTTTGGAAAGGAGGTGTTCCATGAGGGCATTAAAATCTAGGAGAAGACCCCCCCTGCTTTGATACAACCCACAGATCATCTCAGTAGTTTTTATTTTAATAGAAAAACACAGACTTCGCATAAGCAGAACAAGTCCATGGGTCTGAATGTCAAATTAACTGTCTAATATGAAGTAGATCTTTAAAGTTGTTTGTCCAGGTCCTAATTTATCTTTGTTCATTTGTTTGCAGTGTGCAGCCAGTATCACATGTTCTTTGAGTCAAGTCTGCCTTTCATCTCACACACACATACAAGATCAGACAACCTATAATAATATAATGGTTGGAAATAGCTGCAATTAGCCTCTAGTATGCAGGGACGATTAGTGACAGGATGTGTCTGAGCTGATAACGGGGAGAAATAAACTAAAAGCATTCAAAGAACACATAGGTTCTTACCTGTTTGTACGTTTTCTCCATTTTATCACTGAAAATAAACTTAATCTCAGTCCATTTTGAATTTAGTCTTTTTTTTTTTTTTTTTAACCTGTGACATTGTCACAGTGAAGTCATCCTTGTGGTTTGGCGGTTAAAGCGACTGACGTGTAACAGCAGCAGTTCTGATGTGCAGTGCAACATCTCTCCCCACATTTCCTGCCTGCCTCTCTGTGCAGAAACATTCGACTAAAGTAAAAATATTCAAAGTCTTTCGCAGAATTTGATGCAGTGAAACACTGCAGGCTTCAAATATTTATCAGTGAATTTCTTATCCCTCTGCGGAAATTTATTTCTATCAGGGAAATTTATATTTTGTGGCTTTGTGGTTGAGAATTAAAAAACTCAGTATGAAATGTTAAGCTAAAAACAATACTCTAGATTCTATTGTGATTAGACAATAAGTGAGCAGCATAAAAGAGGACATATGTTTCTAAAAGCTTCAGGTACAATAAGTACAAGTAAAGCTGTTTGTTCAACTAAAGCACCACTCAAACAAAATGCTCAAACTTTTGATTCCTCATTGCTTAGCCTATCCCTCCACTGTTCAGTAAAAATCATTTTCTCTGCAGCCAATGACGCTCTTTATGAGCATCTAATGTTTAAAATAAATAAATACAATTATCATTTACCTTTGATGTGGTTAACTTTAGCCTCATCCAGCAGCCCAGAGGAAGATGTTCCCATTTTGTACGTTTCCTTTTCTTGTCTACAGAAGTTGCATTAGGTGTGCACAGGAACACATGCCAGCTGAGAGTTGACCTGATGTGTCAAGGAGCTGTTTGCTCAGCTCATTTACTCTGTTCTGTGGGTGTAGGCGGGGCTGTTAAAACTCAAGTTGAACTGTGTCAACCAAACTCAAAGGCCTGTGACACCTTAGAGATTAAAGTGTCTCTACTGCACTTTTAGAGCCATCTGGTGGTCAGACTGCACTGAAACTGCATTTTACCATAACAATCTTAAACAACTAGCACATTTTATGATAATTTATTTGTTTTACCAATGGTGTGCATATGAATTTTAGAGAATGGCTCGAAACCACCCCTGCAGACTTATAGCAGACTTGCTTTTGCACCTGCAGGTAAGCATATGCTGCACAGCTGCAGAAGGTGAATGCTGCTCTCGTTAACACACCTGAGGTAACCCTGCTTTTTTAAAAGTCAGCCTCCCATCCATAAAACAGACTTTTGAACTTTCACAATCTTTTACACAAAACATAAACTTCAAATGTGGGTTTTGTCAAAGAGTCTTGGTGTTTCATGTTTTATCTGTTGTGCTGCCTCTTCCTAAAATTGGTATTGGCTCACTTGTGTTAGGTTTTACTTAAAGGTTTGTGTTCAACTCTGCCGTGGGCTCTTGTTTTGAATCATCAACACAATAATTTGTGCATGTTTAATAGTTAAACTCCTCCAGTAATTGTCGTATTATCAAATGATTTAAACAGAATAATGTTGTAAATTCAAAATTTGTCCATTTGATGTAGTTTTATTTTCTAGGTTTATCAAATGTGGCTGTAATTCATTTTAATATAGTTTTTGCTATGTTGTATTATTTTTGTTCATTTCTAATACTCATTGATGTGCAATGCCTTGCTTTAAAATCTTACCAAGCATATACACAAATTATGCTTAATTATTTATGCATGTTTCTACTGTTCAGATTCACTGCTGGAATTTAACATTTTGTGTGATTAAAGATTATTTTTAATATTATAAAACCTTTTTTTAACATTTAACACATTTAGTTGTAATTATCTTTAGTGAAATTGCTCTTCCTGATATTGCCAATTAAACCTGAAACAGCTGTCTTAAAACAACAAAGTCCATGCTCAATAACCCAGGTATACAATCCAACATTCATTCAACCTTCATTTATACAGGTTAATCTCATTGAGCCTTGAGGACTCATTTACAAGAGAGACCTGGTTTCAACAAAGAATGATGACAACAGCGACAACAATAGACAATCATAAGAGAGGCATACAGATTTTTTTTTTCCATTTATAGATGGCCTCCCTTCTCACCTTATAGCCATCCTCTCACTCCGATATTATTATTTTATTATTATTTTATTATTATTATTATTTTTATTATTTTTTTAATAGAGAGAAAGAAAAGAGAAAGTAAGACAAAAAAACAACAATTATCCACAAAAAGAGCACAAGGCAAACACACCCAACCTACGTCCGCAATCCTGCAAAGCACATGACAGAACATAGCAACGAAACATACATGCATAAAGACTAATAATATTCATGACCATGCAGTAGATTTCTATAAATAAACATACCCATACCTACAAATATATATACAGTATACATACATATACATTTATATTCATTCATATACCCATCTACATATCTGCATATATCTACATATACATCCCTGCATCCATTTGTGTGTGGTTGTGAGCATGCATAAGTGAATAAGGTTCCTCCAATAGAACATTTAGTAGCGACTGTGAAGCATCAGAGATCCGTCCCCCCAAAGCCCGAGACAGACGAAGGGGCGATCAAAGCCCAAGACCCCAGGAAGGACCCCGAGCCCAGAGTCCCCAGGACCACCCGAACAGGACGAGCCACTCGCCCACTCCCCAGATCCGACCAAGGGGAAGAACCGGACGAACCCCACCAGCGACCACATACAATGACCCCCCGGGGTCAACTGCGACAAATTCACAGGCCCCCGCCGGAGCCCGCTGCACCGACGTAGCCCCAGGGCCGGTCACCGAGGCCCGGGCACCGGGGACGCCCACCCCTCAGGCCCAGACCCGACAGGACCAGAGGACACGAGCCCCACCAGGCAGCCACCAGGCCGAGCCGACATACGCCCAAGCGCCCAACCCCAGATGAGGGCCCCAAGCACGCCCGCAGGCAAAGGAACACCCACCAGGGGGCCACGTGGCAGGAGCGCGACACTAAGTAGCCTCGGAAGTATCAGAGAGGGGGCAGTCCAAGTCCCAGCCGGGCGAGATACACTCGAGCGTCCTCACGATACGCCTATACGCAGCGTACGTACGCTGTGGCAAAAGCGTAGCCCCGCGTAGCCCCTCAGGGCATGTACGCGCAAAAGTATTTTTTTACTACGCATACGCGATGCGCATACGCGATGCGCGGTGTCTGACCTAAACTTCCCCGGCGCCGGACTGTTTTGTATGTTACACAAATGAAATAAATTCCCCTTCTTTATCGCTGATCGGGCCTTTTCTTTTGTTTTTTTGCCTAAAGTCAAGTAACCGCTTCTTCCTCCGTTCACTCGATGAATGAAATGAATGAATTCAGGTCCTACCTGGGTGCGCGATGTTTTATATATTCCCTGGTGGGCTGTGTGCTGCAGGAAAAGCACTCCCTGTTATTATTTTTATTTCTGAGAGAACTTTTTATAACATATATAGTAGAAAGACCGTATCAGAACACCGCAGAAGTCTGAGCGAGCTGCTCATGATGCATTCTCGAGGTTTCACTTTGAGCTGACTGAAATCTGTCAATCATTTCAGTAGGCGTGTCAGCAAGTGACCAATCAGCGAGCTCAGTTGAGTCCCCTCCGTGCTCAGCTGCTCATATTACAACAAGGAGAACGCGAGCGTTTGAAAGCTGATAGTTTCTGAAAGTATAGAAGCGAAAACGTACGCGTATACGCGCGTATACGGAGTCTGCTTCAGTGTATCTCGGCCTTTAACACTTAAACATTCATACACAGACACACTCATTCAGACCCACTTTCATCCTCACCCTCAGTCACAGAAAGACAAACGATAACAACACGTTCCATTCATAATCCCGATGCACACTCTATACCCCCTAGGTCCAAGACATGAACCTGCCCCCTACAAGTGGCAGCCCATATCCAAACCCAGGAGGTAGGCCCATTCATTCCGGGGCGGAGAGTAGCAGACATCCAAGATCCGGCCCAACCCGCGCCCTGCCGACAGGACAGGACACCCGAGCCCAAGCAGCCCCAGGGGGAGCGCACTGCCAGCCCCGCCCACGGCGAACCCCCAGGCCCCGAACCCCCCCACATCCCAGGACAACCCCTGACGGCCCACCCCCAGAATGTCCGCCAGGCAACCAGGGGGGTAAGAGAAAAATAAATAAATAATATATAAATATATATATAAATAAATA
>JBBPBX010027696.1:0-16135 GCA_038048925.1 Garcialebias charrua
AATGTAAACATTGACTTGGCATTTTTAACTACATTCTCCAAGCCATTCCATAATCTAATTCCCTGGATTGAGGTAGAACGTCCCTTCAAACTAGTTCTGAATTGTGGTTTTACAAACATCTCTGTCCCCTTAAGATTATAACAACTTTGTCTTTTAACAAAATGCATTTGGATATTTAAAGGTAATGCATTATTTTGAGCTCTATACATAACTGATAAAATATTATAGTCTACCAAATCATGGAACTTCAATAACTTTAGTTGATAAAATAATGTACTTGATGGATGACGGTAATGTTTTCTAGTGATAATTCTTACAGCTCTTTTCTGTAATACAAAAATAGGCTTTGTGATTGTTTTACACGCATTCCCCCAAACATCAATACAATAGATTAAGTGTGGAACAATGATTGTGTTATACAACAAATACAGAGCTTTATCATTCAATAGGTCTCTGACTTTGTACAGTACTGCAATCGATTTAGCTATTTTTATTCTTACAGAATTTATGTGTTGTTTCCATGTCAGTTTGTCATCAATGATAACACCCAAAAACTTCACCTCACTCACTCTACAAATCTCAACACCCTCAATTTTGAGTGGAACATCAACAGTTTTCTTTTTATTACTGAATATCATGTAATTAGTTTTTTCTAGATTTAATGATAATTTATTTATTTTAAACCAAGTTTGTATCTTGACAAATTCTGTCTTTATCAATTCCAACATTTGTTCTATATCTTCACCTAAACAGAAAAATTGTCCTCTTTATGGCTTTGTCAGTTTCTCACATTGTCATGAAGAAATGTTGATGCCTTTTTCGGAATTGATTGAGAATGATCAGATTTGATACCTGGATTATTGAGCATGAACTTTCTTGTTTTTCGGAACAGTTCTGCTTCAGTTCATTGAAATTTATGAGCATTTGTTGATGTTCAGCTTTCCTAATGGCTCATTTGAGTTGAGGATTGAGATCCTAATGAACCATTGTAACAACTTGACTCTTTTCTTTATCCATTCTGTCAGATTTATTGATGTGCAGCTTAAAACTAACTTCAGTCTTTAATAAACTCCAGCTCTCCATCTGTTGGACAGATGGCCTCACATTTGACTGTACTACTTTGGTATACAGAGAAGATAATGATTGACTCATTAAATACAAGGAACACTGGTCCTGTGGCTGCACGATAAGCCAAAATCAGCTTTTTCCCACTTTGTCAGTTAGTATGAAGTGCTGATGTAAATGTGCTACTTTTTTTCTTTTATTTTTTGTTCTGTGCATTGTCTGTTTGAGCCAGATTTCTGCCCAATACATCTTCCAGATGTGTTGATGTTTGTTGCAAATGTGTTGATGTTTGTTGTAAATTAAGGCTGGTATATTTTTAGCGAAAAGAGGCTTTCTCCTGGTAATTTTCCTGTACAGTACAACTCATACTTCATTATTCTGGCTTGAATTTTATCGCCCTTAATTGAAGCAGTTACATTGAGGTCTGTAAAGTTTGTGAAGTACCTTGGAGGTGTTTGGAATGACTCAAAGGTTTGCACATTTTTCAGTCTGAACTTACTGAGATGACCTGTTATTACAGGTAGGTCTTTAGCAGGTGTTCATAAACATTTTCCACAAGTAAATAAATTTCCTCACTTAATCAAATTTTAATTGACTTTTACACACTACTCCTGCATTTTAGTTTACAAAGTAGTTTTGTTAAATAAAAATGACAATTCCCTCTTGTATAATGCAACTGGTATATATTGGATTTTCCTTATTTAAAAACTTGATTAGGATGTGGGATTATTTAATTATTTATTGGTAATATCAAACTTTGCAACAAAAAAAGGATACTTCTTGTTACCATTGTAACATGGCTTAGAAGGACTTCACACAGAGACACAATTGGTGTTACACATTTAATATAATTTCAGACTGTAATAAAATTGATAAATGAAATCATTGCAGTAAGCACAACAGTGGCTTCAGCCTGTGTTAAGTAAACCGTAAACTATTTTGTTTTTTTGCTCAGCCAGCAAAAATAAACAATTCCCAGCATTACGCAGACTTGTGATTTTTTATGTATGTTTATGGACCTTTTTTGTGTCTGAAATAAAGTTTGATTGATTGATTGATTATGAACTCTTATTAACTAATTAACTTCATTCACATACAAATACACGCATGACACATTCAACATATATTCTTAAATCAGCGACATGAACCATAGTCTGTACTAAAGGGTTTCCTCACGAGGTCTCATTGCCTACATCACCTGCCCGTGCTCATATTGCATTAGCATTAGCAACATTAGTCAAATTAGGTCAGTTTTCAAAACTAGCAATAATGGTATTGAAACATTCACACATTACATCCAAAAATGGCATAACAGAAATACTTTTCAAGGACAAGAGACTCAACCAACATCACTAGGTTACCTATAATAAAACAAAACAATCAATGAAATCAATGGAATAATCAGAATAGTAGCTTCAACCCACGTTTATACCACGTGTAACGTTCTCTACCGCTGTTATTAACTGTCATGTCTTAACAGATTCAGGTAACAATGGTATACATTCCATTTTGCAGTGCTGGGCAGCGCTAATTCAAAAATTAGTTCTGCTATTTCTAAAGCGCTTCTTAATTTATTTAGGTCCGCAATTTCAAAAGCGCTTATGTCTTAGGAAAACAAGCGGAAGCTAATTTTAAAAGCGCTAAAGTGCAAATGGCGAACTACTTTTTTAAATCCAGCAGATTTGACCATTTCGTGAAACAGTTAAGCTCAGGAACCCTTGTGCTATAAAGTCAGCTAAGAAATATATTTTTTAAGCGTTTATTTAGCTAAATTTAAAGAAATAAAGCCGTCCCACCCGCGCGCATGAAATGGCGAACTACTTTTTTTAATCCAGCAGATTTGACCATTTCGTGAAACGGTTAAGCTCAGGAACCCTTGTGCTATAAAGTCAGCTAAGAAATATATTTTTTCTCAGCAAAGAAATAATTGTTTTTACCGTGTTTTCTTGTAAAGTAAGTCCTTCGTGCGGGCTCGCTTCTGTGGCCGCCATTTTGAGCAGGGCAAATGAGGCGCTGACGTGTCACGTAGCAGTGACGCATAACAGGTAATAACCAATAGGGCCCCTTAGGGCGGGCCCCGCTCTTAAATCAACCGGACGACTGCTCACGGACCACACCCGGCGCTGACCGGATGTGGTCCATGAGCAGTTGTCCAGTTGATTTAGAGCCTGTAAATAAGTTTTTTCGTTTTTACTGATAGATAATTAGTTATTAGCAGTACTGCATTTTAAATAGAAATAGCGCAAATCCGCTTATGAATTATAAAAATTTGTAAATCTGCTATAGCGCTAACAAATCGTTTAGGTCCGCTATTAGCGGATTAGCGCTTTAGCAGGCTGGTGCCCACCACTGCCATTTTGTAAACACCCTATTTTAAACATTATTCAGTCTAGATTAGCACTCAATTTTTACATTACACTGTACTTATTTTAGTCTCTGTTCCTTTAGTTTGTTACTAATTCCCATTTTTCTGTTTACCATACATGTCAGTTGTTTTCACAAAGTTTTCTCAGTTTTCAACTGCACTTGGATTCAGTTTATTCATAAATGCCAAGGTCAGTGCTGTCCATAAGTCCAAATTTTTAGTGATATCTTTCTACAATGTGAGTTTTATTTGTTATCTCAATGTCCAGAGTACTCCAAGGACACCACAGTAATTGAAAACAGGATGCATACTCACTTGAAGGCTGTCAGCACCAACTTCCACCATCATCAGCTCACCCAAAGTTCTGTAGTTCCACATCTTTGGGCACCGTCTCTTTTCATTGGTAGTTGGTCCCAAGCTGTAGTACTAGGTTGTCATCCTCCTCCATTGCTGGTTCCTTGAATTACTCTGGTAGACTTTCTCCAGGCTTGGCAGCATTTCACTCTTCTTCACCTAATGACGTGATGTCCATGATGCCTGCTTACCCTTCCTGTTGTTCTTGCTTTCTGTCTTGCCTTCCCAAGCCAGGTATGGATGTCTGTCTCTGGGTTCATGTAGATGGTTTTCTCTTCTGACTTTATTACTGATTGCATGTATATCAGTGCACTAGTTCAACATCGACAGTGCTTTCACTGTCTGAATCTTTCCGAGGAACGTCTGAGCAGTATTGCTTTTGCCTCATCTTTGTCCAACTCCTTTTCCCTTCCTGTATTCTGGGCACGACAGGCTTGTCAAGAGGTAGGATATCACATGGGAGGAAGTGGTTTCTATGTAACACACAGCTTTTGGCCCCCTCCCTGTGGCATTTCCTCATACACCGCTGTCACTGCTTCTTCTCTTCACCACCACATGAACTTTACTTTCTCAATATCTCATTTCATCAGGACCTCCTCTTTCTGACAAGTTATAGACCAGCACTCTCCCACCTGGCTGAAGGTCAGCTGCGTAGACTCGTTTGTCATATTTTCGTTTTTCCCTGGCCGCTTCTCGAGAAGCTCTTTTGGAGGCAAATGTTTTGGAGCCTTGTTGTATTATTTACCACCACTCTAAACATACTCTGTGCAATTTTCCTGTGTTTCTCTTTTTTCTTCACTGAGGTGGTATCATGTAGAGGGATGTTTAGCTTTAAGGATGGAACTGAGTCAACATCTTCATTGTAAGCAAATGCATGCTACTTTCCTCAGTAGCTGTCTCACTGTCTCTTTTGGGGCTTCACTTAAGTAACTGAGGTTGACTGGGTGATCCCAATGAAGCGGCTCCTGCATGTTGTAGTGTCATCTTCCACTTGACTTTGCCACTGAGTTTGTGATTTGCCTCTCAATACCATGTCTTGCAGTTTTTCTCTCTCATCAATGTGTACCTGTTTGGTTCTATAAGTGGTCTTACTTGTCTGTAATTGACCCCAAACTATACATTGGTTTAATGTGACATCCTGCTTGCTTGTGTTAGCTATGAGAATTGACACATAGCTAGACCTATCACCAAGAACAGTTATGAGACCCTCCTCAATAGTGATATCCTCTGTTAGTGTAGGTTGTTCCAAATGGACTAAGAGAAGTTCCTTACCTTTGAACTGGGTCCTTGCATTAAATTTAACACAAATAATAGTGACCTGTTCAGTGGCTAAGTTGTTTGATCTTTTTTCTTTGGACACCATTCTTGCATACCTATCACTTTAGTGTGGCTGTGGCTGAGTGGTTGGGGCAGTCGTCCTCCAATGCGAGTGTTGGGGGTTTGATTCCACCAGCAAGTCACATGCCGAAGTGTCCCTGAGCAAGACACTGAACCCTTCATTGCCTCAGGTGCGTGTCCTATCAGTGTATAAATGTGATAAAGCACTGATTAATCTCTACAGATTCAGATTATTGTAGCTTTGTAACATTGTAGTAGAGTGCTGTATGATTGGGTAAATGAGGGCACAGATTGTAGTGTAAAGGAATTTGAGTATCTTGATAAGATAGAAAAGAGCTAAAGTACAGTCCATTTACCATGTGTACTATCTGGTGTCTGGATTAGTCTAAGCATTGCCTGTGTTGTTTTGAATGTTACTGAAAATGCCCCACACGTTTTGAATGTCTGTGACTTTGAGCATAGCCTGTTCCCACCTCTTAATACAGTACTTCCTCTATCACATTGTAGTCAATTATGAGTTGTTCTGATACATTTGAGTTGCTGGACAACAAAATGGGTAACAAGTGGCTCTGTAGGAGTGAAGTCTTTGCCTAGTTTGAATTCTACTTCACCCAACCCAAGAATGGGATTTGTGTCTGGTTTGCAGCTAGCCCTATCAGTGTCTCTGACTGTAGTTGTTCATCAATAAACTATATGTACAAAGCCAATATGATGACTATACATCAAAGACTGTATGATGTGGCAAGTTTTTTTTCCATTCTTCATTAATGAGACATGCCTAGTGGGAGTGGTGGCGCAGAGGTTAAGAAGGTGCACTTGTGATCGGAAGATCACCAGTTCAAGCCCTGGTACCGACAACATCAAAAATGTGGGTGGGATAAGTGAAGCAGTCACACCTGTCTCCACCCTCGTCTGCCCCACTCTGGGCTCTTGAGCAAGGCCCTTAACTCACACCATCTGCTCCCCCGGGAACCCTAGATATCAGCTCTCTGCTCCACACAGAGGGCTGTGGTAGCTCGGTGGTCTGTGGTTGGGTCAGGAAGGGCATCCGGCGTAAAAACAATTGCCAAGTCTTCGTGCGACTAGCTCGCTGTGGCGACCCCTGACGAAGGGAGAAGCCGAAAGAAAAAAAGAAAAATAATGAGACATGCCTGAGCACTATGTCCCATAATGCTTCTGCTGGAATCCCATCCAGATTGCAATGGATTATGCATTTCTTTCTAATCAGGTACAAAAGCCTTACTTTGTGCCGGGGTGAAAGGTTACTGGTTAGGACTGTTGAAACATGGGAAGAAGTGTCATCGGGGACAGTGTTCTGCTCAGTGTGACTACAGAAGTGGTTGTGGGCTAATGAGGGTCTCAGCTCAGCAGCCCTCTCCCATTTTCCTGCCTCTTTTGACTCTGTTGACAGTCTTTGCAGAGGTGCCCCTCCTGGCCACACCTGTAACAGTGTGCGCAGGTTTCACCAAGCTGGACTTCCTGAAATGCTTTGCAACTGCTAGGTTTTCTATAGCTGGTAGTAGCATGTTGCTCAGTTTAATTTGTCTTACTAACCTCCACTGTCTGTAGCACAATTTTCTTTATGTCCAGCACTTCATCTTTTAGCCCCTCTATGGGTTGGCTTGTGTCTTAAGAGAGATGCAAATCGACCAAGATACCCAAATACTGTATATGTAGGAATCAACAAACTCAGGAACACTCAAACACATTCAAAGATAAAATACACACCTACACACACACCTACTTCAGATAAACCTTTGAAGACAACCAGTTTCAAGATGGCCTCCACAGCTAATCATTTTTGCTAACACAAAATGGCTATAATTCAGGCATGTATACAGATGTTTAGCTCAAGTTTAGTTTGGCGGTAACTGAGAGTCATCTCTAACACATCCTCTAATGGTACATCCAGACCGAACAGCGTTTCAACTTCAAAAAAGCTCGTCACGCACGCAAGTGGACGCACTGGATCCACAGTGGTGTCCAGACCAGAACGAGAAGCTGCGGCGGTGTGGCGGCGGGGGGTGTGGGAGGAGCTTACCGGTATACCGAGTTCCTCACTGCACTCCGCCAGGCAAGGAGCTTTTTATTTCTGTCTCTGTAGAGCAGACTTGACTGGTCGTGAAGGACTTGTCGCGAACACACAGCTACAATGAGTTTCTCTTCCATAGTACACGACTTTGCGGGTTTTTTCTGTGTCCCACAAACAATACGTCACATAGTTGCGCAATACCCGTCCCCTCGTTTCCGCGTCACATAGGGACTCTCCCCCTCTCTTCTCCCCCCGACTCTCCCTGATTGGTTGACACACGCGTTCACGAGTTTGAACGGCGAAATCTTCAGCATGATCAAGGCGTGCTTTGGAGGCTGACGCGGGTTCACGTGCACGGAAAAACGCTTTCCAGCACGCTCAACACGCACGTGACGTGACGCCCGACGCCAAGACGTGCCTGGAGGCGCGTCCCCCATTGACTTTGCATGTAAACCGGACGCTCCTGAAGTTGAAAACGCTTTCGGTCTGGATGTACCATAAGCATGATATCTTTGATTATAACTTTGGCATAGGCGTTGGGTGATGTGCATTCCTTCAAGGAATGCTATTTTTATTTGTTAAGACCATACAGGCTTCAGTTTCTTGAGTTTCAGTGAAAAGTTTAAAAAGAAGATACCAAACATGTTTTAGTCTAACATTAGTTTTATGTTGTCAGTGTTGATTCTTCTACACCATTTCACAATGCCGAGGGGCCAATCATATAAATTTATGTCAAAGCTTCATTCAAATAAAATAAAAAAATAAAAATGTTCAAATGTATTGGAACAAAAAACGCTATGTTCTGATGCATGCTTAATAATCCAGGTAGACAAATGTAACGTGGTTGAGTCAGGTCCTTTGGATAGATTATTTTTGTTGAAACGTTTCGTCTTTTATCTGAACGACTTCTTCAGTCTGAGTAGCTGGTATCAAACTCAGTCTTATAAGCAGCACCTTTGCATAGCAGATCAAAAATAGTTCTTCACATTTGTACAAAAGGAGGACCAGTTAGGAGTACAAGTTACGGTAGTCATCAGGAGTCATCAGGACTGGTACTGTACAGATACTGTACCATAGAGCAGACATTATCCCCACAAACAACAAACGGGGAGTAGGAGAAATCCACCACAAGAGAGGCCCTGGAGCAATATGGATATCCAACTGGGCCTTCCTGAATCGAGAAGAAACCCAAACCGGACTCCAGCCAGCCATCATGTGAAAAGGAGGACCCCCAGACCCATATCCAGACAAGTGGTCATTCCGTATGTTGCGGAAAGAGACGTTTATTTTCTAAACAGGAAGTCATAGTGGCTTTCAAACCCCCAAATACTTTACAGCAAGGATCCTGTCCCCTAGCACAGAGTACTGTTTGGTATGCTGTTCAGTGCCAGGAGGACTGTGATCAGTTATACATCTGGGAAACTAAATAGCCACTGGCCAAAAGGATGGCCCAGTACAGAAGATCAACATCATCAGGCCAGCACTCTGCGGTCTACACTCATCTCCAAACCAGTGCTCACTGTTTCAGGGATGAAGATGTTCACATCCTTGATAGAGAGGAACATTGGTTTGAGAGAGGAGCAAAGGAAGTCACCTTTGTGACGAGAATTTGTCCATCATTAAACAGAGGTGGAGGCCTCCGTGTCCAACTGTCCCCCTCTTACAATGCTGTTATTGCTAATATCACTCAGTCCCCTGCGAATAGCAAATGGCCATCAGTTCATTAACCATCAGTCGTTAGGCTGATAGTCCTCCTTTATCATGTGAACAACTAGTTTTGGCTGTCACCATCAAACTGGTTGGTACTTTATGAAAAGGTGCTACTTATAAGCCTGAGTTTGTTGCAGCTCCTCAGACTGAAGAAGGTTTTTAGATAAAATATGAAGCATTTCAACATTCAAGGTGTGACCATAAGTTGAACATAACATAAGCGCAGTCATAAACTGTTTATTAGCTCCTCTGTCAGTTTGCGTGTCATTAGATAATTCAAACATATTGTCAGACCTTTTTAGTGAAGATGTTGCTGTGTTTAAATGCATAAACTGGAGAAAAATAAAGTTATCAGGTTGTATTGCCGAGCACAATTAGCAAAACCCACTTGTTTTCTTACCAGCACCTGGAACAAAGTTAGATTGAGTGTGCAGTAATTCCCAGATCGAAGTTCTGATTTCCTGGGCAAATTAAATGCAGTGTTATGTTAATAACAACAAAGTATATCTGAGAATAAAATTGCACTGATGTCCTAATCACTAGTCACCCCCACCACCACCACCAAAAAAAAAAGTAATGGAAATGATAAGTCAATATCTTCCTTGTAGATGATTGTCATTATTATCTGTTGTCTAGTTTTTATTATTGATTTTTGCAAATTTGTAAAGGAAAAAAGATATTAATTTATTAAGAAGATTGCATTTTGAAAATTTGCTTGAAACATTATGCTGTAGTTCAAATGCTACCAATCATTTTAGTAACTTCAAACCAATTACCGATAAGATCATGAATTTATTTTTAGTTGTATGATATGAAATCTCCCACATCAGTTCACAAGCACAGAGCGTTCTTTAACAGTGAGAATAGAGAATTATCTATTAAAGACAATACCCTGTAGAACGAGGGAGACATGGTTCTGAAATATTTCTTTACACATTACCAAAACTGCTTTTTCTACTTTGAGAGGAAGAGGGGATGGTGCTTTTGAGAAGAGATCAGTCTGGTGTTGACATCATTGTGATATAGACACGAGCAGGCCGTCATTTTGGGACTTGGAAGAACTTGATACGTAACAGGGTGCAGCTTTAGCTGTGACCCAGAGCCTGAACTGTGTTAAATCCAGCCTGCTACATTTAACTTAAAAGCCTCCACTCGGTTGATTTGTTGTCCTTTGCCCTTGTGTTGCATTCACAAACTGAATCTGCTCATTTTATTTCAGCACGGACGTCTGAAATGCAGGATTTAGAGAAATGTGTTACCTCTCCAGCAACAACAAGCTCATTTAGGAGTTCACTAATTACTACAAGTCAACTTAAGCGATGTGATGTATAGTTTGTGAAGGTTTTATACAATGTTACAGGTGTAATAGCCTGAGGTTGCAGACACTGTGGAGGTAATAATAATAATAATAATAATAATAATAATAATGAATTTAATTTATAACGCACTTTTCATTAACAAAAATCTCAAAGTGCTACAAAGTGCAACTAAAATCAATGATCAAATAAAAACAAGTGATAAAATCAAGTAAAATCAAGGAGGTGTGTGTATCCTCCTGGAAGCCATGGTTGCCTGTCCCTGTGATCCATATGGTCATTGTCAGAGACCCGGCCAGGGTTCTGCCCCACATCATTTCGCCTGTTCCTCTCACTGGCTCTCGCTGCCAGCCAGGAGACAGAGGAGGGAAAACAGAAGGGAGGGGAATTCTGTTTGTTTGCTTGTCTGCTTTGTTTTATTCAGAGCTTTTTGCTGATCACAGTAGAGACTGCCTAGAAATGTGACAGAGCTGTGCAGGGCAGACCGGACTCCTGAATCAGCGATGGAAGCGTCCCATTTCCTGATACACACAGGCTTTTATATCAAACCAGGCAACAATTGTCTAAATGCTTCCACTGCAGTTAATAAAAAAAAACACACATTGTGATAGACTTTAACTATGAAAACATTGTGCTTTGCAAAGTGCACCGGTTCCATCACCCACATGTTGCCATGGAATATGCGTCCATGCAATCAATACTGCTGAAGAGCTAGTTCCTGAAGCCTTCTGACTCCTCTTCAGTTTTGTGGGGGTGTGTGGGTGCTTTCAGCAATGCTTTTTATTCAACCGTCACATCAGCTGTTATTTTAGTAACTCTTTACAATAAGGAAAATAAATCCCAAACAGTCAATATAAAAAAATATATATCAGACGTGAAAAATAAAAACAAATCTCATGCCTTAAAAACTGACAGCATAGTAGAACACACTGCTAGTCACTGATCAGTGTTTTCTGATCAGTGAGGCTTTTTATTTATGCCAGCCAGGCTTTTGTTTGTATCAGAGTGAACCTTTGTTCTGTCTCAGAAATTCACATCAGTCACACAATGCATAAAAAAACTGAACAAACCAATTAAAAAGGCTCTGTGCTTGGGTCTGCTACAGATCCCCTATGGCTGATAGCAAAAAGATTGTGCACAAGCTGCTCTCCCTATTAAACAAAATCAGCAGAGTACTGGTAGATTCTTCTCTCTCTGCAGTTAGATCTGGTACAGGAGGTCAGTCCTGCCTAAAGCAGTAACCATACAATGCCTGTCCATGTCAGGACAATATATGTTCTTCTTGCCTTTTATCTGCTTTTACTTTTTCACTTTTTAATTTAGTTACAGAATAGTTCATTAGAATAATTTAAAGTATGTTTTTCTTTTATTAAAGTTACCTCAGATTAGCTGTTATTTAAAGACCGTGTAAAGTGAATTTCAATATTTTCTTCAATAAACATTATAAATTATAAACATTATAATATAAGTTCAAGATGGCCGCGCTCAGTGCAGCCGCAGCTTCACGAGTTCCCGGATCATCTCTAGTTTTTAGTAATTTTAATAGTGTTTTTGTACCTGACTCTGCGCGTGTTTTGCGGGTGAATTACAGCCGAACTGATCTGTTAAGAATTGGAGCGGATTTACCACAGGGCACAGCTGAAATCAGCAACGAACTCAAATCAAGCTCGGAAGATTGGACCTGCTAAAAACGTCCTTCTGGAAGCAGATGCACTCCAGGGGAAAGAAAAGAAAGCGCTGCTCACGAGGAAAGAAGCGGGGTTGCCGTGCAGGAATTATGACAAGAATGCGGAAAGACGCTAAAACCGGTAAACCCCCGATGCCGGCTCTTTTTCTGTCTAACGTGCGTTCGCTCGATAACAAGATGGATCTACTTCGTTTGAGGGTAACCACGTCGGAGGAGATGAGAAGATGCTCCGTGCTTTGTCTTACGGAAACGTGGATTTCTGAAGACACTCCTGACTCTGTTTACGAGCTGGACGACCGGCTCTTCTTCAGAACAGACCGGTGCATCGAGACTACGGGGAAAACGCGAGGTGGTGGTGTTTGTATTTACGTACACAAGGATTGGTGCACGAACTGTGCTGTGATAAAAAGAGCTTGTTCAGCTGCCGTGGAGTTGATCACAATAAGATGTAGGCCGCATTATATGCCACGTGACTATTCAGTGATCGTAATCAGCGTTATTTACATAGCCCCTGATGCTAATGCTAATGACGCCCAGAGAGAAATTCATGACTTACTCACCTCGCTGCAGTGTAAATATCCTGAGGGGCTTTTCATTGTTTGCGGGGACGTCAATCACGTAGATCTCCAAGTGTCCCTCCCAGCCTTCAATAAGAACGTCTTCGCAGCTACGAGAGGAGATAAAACACTCGACCAAGTCTTCACAAATGTAAAGGGGGCATACACGGCGAAGACACGCCCAGCGCTCGGATCTTCCGACCACGACTCTCTGATTCTGGCCCCAAGAGAACTCCCTCCACTCAGGCGCTCAAAGCCGGAACAAAGAGAAATAACAATCTGGCCTCAAGATAGTTCCCCCTTGTTGAGAGACTGTTTTGAGAGGACAAACTGGTCTGTTTTCAGAGAAGCAGCCACTGATGGTAGTTCAGTGGATATGGAACTGTACGCTTCCTCAGTCCTGGGTTACATCAGTACATGCTCTGAAAATGTATCCATAAAAAAATATGTGAAATCCTACCCGAACCGGAAACCCTGGTTAAATAAAGAAGTTCACGCCTTGCTAGCAGCCAGAGACACTGCATTCAAGTCAGGAGATAAAGTGGAACTGAGAAAGAGCAGGAATGAACTGAAGGATGGCATTAAGAAGGCCAAGGCCACGTATGCACAGAGGATCGAGGGACAGTTCACCTCACAAGACCCACGGAGCATGTGGAAGGGTATTAAATGCATAACAGATTACAAAGGCAAAAACAAACAATGCCCCAGGGACCCATCTCTGCCTGATGCCCTCAATAAGTTTTATGCACGTTTTGATGATCCAAACAGACCAGCTAGCACCAGACTCACCTCATCACCAGATGAAGAGCATCTCAGGGTGTCCGCAGCAGAAGTGAGAGGCAGTCTCAGAAAGATTAATCCTCATAAAGCAACCGGACCAGACAACATCCCAGGGAAAGTTCTGAAGGAATGTGCGGACCAGCTCTGTGAGGTGCTGGCTGACATCTTCACCACCTCACTTGCACTGGAGTCAGTTCCCACCTGCCTGAAGACCGCGACCATCATCCCAGTCCCAAAGAGCTCCACAGTGACTGGTCTGAATGACTATAGACCGGTGGCCCTCACCCCGATAGTCGCTAAATGTTTTGAGAAACTGGTCATGTCCCACATCAAGGCAACCGTCAACATCAATGAGGACCCTCATCAATACGCATACCGTGAGAACCGATCAACAGAGGACGCCATTTCTTCCGTGGTCCACACTGCTCTCACCCACCTGGATCAGAAAGACTCATACGTGCGTCTGCTCTTTGTGGACTTCACATCTGCCTTCAACACCATGATCCCCCAAACTCTGATAGACAAACTATCTACACTTGGACTAAGCCCCTCTATTTGTAACTGGGTACTAGACTTCTTAACAGACAGACC
Organism: Garcialebias charrua; assembly: GCA_038048925.1. Taxonomy (NCBI): domain Eukaryota; kingdom Metazoa; phylum Chordata; class Actinopteri; order Cyprinodontiformes; family Rivulidae; genus Garcialebias; species Garcialebias charrua. Next base: position 13,796 of record JBBPBX010027696.1, read on the forward strand.
ACAGTCCGTGAAGATCCACAACTTCTCCTCCTCCACCATAACCCTCAGCACTGGCTCTCCTCAGGGATGTGTGCTGAGCCCCCTTCTGTTCACTCTGCTCACATATGATTGTACAGCCACACTTCCAGGCTGTCATATTGTTAAGTTTGCAGATGATACAGCGGTGGTGGGATGCATCACAAACAATGATGAGTCCAGCTACAGACAGGAGGTGGAACACCTGGAGAGCTGGTGCAAAGAGAATAATCTTCACATGAATGTGAAGAAGACAAAGGAGATGATTGTGGACTTCAGAAGGAACAAACACACCCATGCCCCATTGATAATAGGTGGGTCTGCAGTGGAAGTGGTCTCCAGCTACAAATACTTGGGTGTACACATGAATGATAACCTCAGCTGGAGCAACAACACCACCAGCCTGATCAAGAAAGGTCATCAGAGACTCTACTTCCTCAGACGGCTGAGACGAGCTGGTCTGAGCAGCCCAGTTCTCACCTCCTTCTACAGGTGTGCAGTGGAGAGCATCCTGTGCTCCAGCATCAACGTGTGGCATGGAGGCTGCACAGTTGAAGAGAGGAAAGCTCTGCAGAGAGTGGTGAAGGCTGCACAGAAGTCTGTTGGAGTCAGTCTCCCCACCATCACAGACATTTACACCTCTAGATGCAGGAAAAGAGCCACCTGTATCATGAAAGACCTCACTCATCCAGCACACTCACTCTTTGCCCCACTCCCCTCAGGACGGAGGTTGAGGAGCATCAAGTGTAGAACCACTAGACTGAGGAACAGCTTCTACCCTGAGGCTGTTAGACTCATGAATAAATAAAAATAAAATTAAAATAAACACTGCAAAATATCACATCATGCTGATGCTGATATGTTTTCTTGTTGCTGTGTTCATCTGTGTTCATCTGTGACCATCTGCTCATACAAACTCATGTTCGTGCTGCTGTTTATTCCCACTATATTAGGCTTAGTGTATTACTAGTTGATGTTTTTCTTAGTTAGTTCTCGATGTTATTACTGTTTTTCTCTTTCATTTGTTGTTGGATGTAACTGGGACCTCGTGTACATAATCTCGTTTTCATCTCATGTACCACATGCGGTGCAAATGACAATAAAGACTCTCTGACTCCCTGACTCTCTAAAGGGTTACGCTAACATTCATAGACTCTGGGGTTACGATATGTAACCAACGTTTTTGCCAGCTCTTTGATTACTGTTTTGTGCAATGATAATTTATACTATTTATGATAAACTTTCTCAATTTTATGTAGTCACCTGAAATACTTGGAAGTCTCTTGAAAGGATTCTTAGCAAACAGACAAGAAAACCAAACAAAAGCAGAGTCACACTGAAATTCTTTATACATAACTAGCTTTTCAACTGATATCAGTCCAACTTTACCACTGTTGAACTTGGCCAGTGGCATCAAACAGAGAAAAAGAGAAGCAGGTCAGTACTTCAGGTACATCTCTTAAGAAGTTCAAGGTCACATTTCTTAAGCAATGAGGAGCACACCCACACATAGAGCCTTCTGTACATACAGTAGCTCCCATTTTGACATGGGCAAAATTAAACTGTTGTTATGGGCAACTGCAACTTCTTTGATTATAATTCTCTGGAATAAGAAAAAAGGAACACCTGAACCATATTGCTAAATTTATGTGCTGCTTGATGTATAACAGTACTACAGAAAATGAATTACTTGACAAATTAGTGTATTGTTCTGCTCTGTGAGACAAAGTTTCTGAGCTTAAGTGTGTTTTCTTTTTTAATTAGTCTTCTAGAACTTTGATTGCTTATCTTGATGAAAAAAAATATTTGTTTTGTTTTGTTTGAATTTATGTTTTTAAGGTCAAAGAGAGAAAATGTAAACCATAGTTTAAGTGACTCCAAATGCCTTGACATAAAAAAAACATAGTAAAGCATAATGTATTTAAACTGAAAATAAATGGTAATGCATTAAACAAATCAAAAGGAGAAACAAAAACAACAAAAACTTTTTCCAGCTTTGTCTCAAGGCATGACATAAATCAGTTTTACTGTATGGTTTGTGAATTACAGTAGTCTGTCTTTTTGTTAAGAGGAAAAACAATTTGCCGTATTTTCTGGCCTATAAGTCAGTTTTTAACCAATTTTCATGTCCTGTGACTTATGGGGTGAAGCAACATATTTATGGATGTTTTCCCATATTTTAGACCAATTTTTGGCTGAGATATGACAGTTTCCAATCATTCTGAAGAAAAAATCGAGCAGTACCACTTTCGGCCACTAGGGTCCACCAACCGTTCCCAGGTCATGTGTCCGAAAAAAGCCTCCTCTGCTCGGACTCACTCCATC
>JBBPBX010027697.1:8653-25650 GCA_038048925.1 Garcialebias charrua
AGAGTGGTCTCCAGTTCATTCAATACAATCAGTGCTGCTGCTACTAAACAATGTTGCAAACTCTTTGTTTGGTCAGTAAGCGAGACACAAAGCTGCCTCGCAGCAGTATGTTCTCAGAAGCTCGTTTTTCACCTGTCACCTTGGAGGGGGCCAAAGGATTACCCCCCGAACAAGTCACACTGTCCAGAGCTATCTGTCCCACACTGAAAACAGAGGTAAAGCAAAACCTGTCTCTGGAGAACAGCAGCTCATAACTCACAGGTACTGGTGTCCTTGTCAATAAAATCCCACATAAAGAAGATTGGGCCTAAATGAATGTGCCCACGAGAGGAATATGTTGTCAGGTGAGGCTCGATGCTGCAGCTCTCTTCCTCAGGAATGTCTCTACACTCTTGTTCCTCACCCATCCCCCCACCCCCTTTAGCCTCTGCAGTGCCATTGTGAGGGGAAGGAATGCTTTTTTTAAATGTCGCTCCTTTCACAGAAAGCGATGTCATGTGCTCCCTCATTTTGATTAAAGGCTGGATAGCCTGATGCATGCTCAATAATCTCTGGAGGAATCTTCTGTTTTGAAACGTTTCGTCTTTTATCCAAGAGACTTCTTCAGTCTGACTGTCCATCCTCAACCTTGTTAAAGGTTGGACAGTTTCTCTGGTCGAGTAGGATGTTCAGTTCTGCAACAAATATTCTGACTGTACAAGATATTACCAGGCAGCCATGTCCTGTTATGTTAACTCATTATATTCATATGATTTACATAGATATGAATGAGTGAAATTTAGCATAAAGATCTAAAAAAGGAGTACTCAAACACTGTATGTTCATACATCACCAAGTGCATTGATGATGTAACTAACCTCAAGACCATCACTGTTCAGGCTAATCAGGAGCCATGGCTGACAGCTGAGGTTTACAGACTCCTGAGAGCCAGGAATGCTGCCTTCAAAGCGGGAGATCAGGTGGGCCTGAGTGCAGCCAGAAAGAACCTGGATTGGGGCATCAGAAAGGCCAAGAAGCAGTATTCCAGGAAAATAATAATAATAATAATGTGTTTGTCTGTCATCTGTGTATGTTTCCCTAACACAGACGAAATTTGTCTCTGCATTTAACCCAACCATCCCAGGTGGTGCAGTGAGCAGCCAGAGGGCGCTCGGGGAGCTGGAGAATTAGGTGTGCACTCATAGACAGCTCACCGTTTCAAGGACAGCAAGGATACACGCAGTCTGTGGCAGGGAATACAGACCATCACAAACTACAAACCACCCCCCCAGACCTGTGACAGCTCAACCTCTACGCTGAATGAACTGAATGAGTTCTTTGCTCGGTTTGAGGCAAGTAACAGCACACCTGCACATAAACTCCCCCCCTCTCCTGATGGCCAGGTGCTGGCGCTGTCCTCAGACAGCGTAAGGCGATCATTTATCAAGATTAACGCCCGGAAGGCCTCTGGTCCTGACAACATACCTGGTCGTGTGCTGAAGGACTGTGCAGGGGAACTCGCAGCGGTCTTCACGGACATCTTTAACATCTCACTGAGCCAGGCCATCGTCCCCACCTGTTTCAAAGCCACCACCATCATCCCTGTCCCAAAGAAGGCAACGCCCGCATGCCTCAATGACTATCGCCCAGTAGCACTCACCCCCATCCTGATGAAGTGCTTTGAACGGCTAGTCATGAAAAGCATCACATCTGTCCTCCCTGCCTCCCTGGATCCCTTCCAATTTGCATACCGACCTAATCGCTCAACCGACGATGCCATCTCCTCTGCCCTCCACACAGCTCTCACACATCTGGACACGAAGGACTCTTATGTTAGAATGCTGTTCATCGACTTCAGCTCGGCATTCAACACCATCATCCCCCAACAGCTCATCCATAAACTGGACAGTCTGGGGCTGAACACCTCAATGTGTAACTGGCTGCTAGACTTCCTGACCGGGAGACCACAGACAGTACGGATCGGGAGTAACACATCTAGCACCATCACATTGAACACAGGGGCCCCACAAGGATGTGTGCTGAGCCCCCTTCTATTCACCCTGCTAACACACGACTGCACACCATCGTACAGCTCCAACCACTTCATCAAGTTTGCGGACGACACAACAGTGGTAGGTCTCATCAGCAACAACGATGAGACGGACTACAGGAACGAGGTGAGCCGCTTGGCCTTGTGGTGCGGACACAACAATCTCACTCTCAACGTGGAGAAGACAAAGGAGATTGTCGTGGACTTCAGGAAGAGGGATGCACAACATGCCCCTCTGACCATCAACAGCACCGCAGTGGAGAGAGTGGACAGCACCAAGTTCCTGGGAGTGCACGTCTCGAAGGACCTGTCCTGGAGCAGGAACACTGCAGCACTGGCCAAGAAGGCTCACCAGCGCCTCTACTTTCTCCGCAAGCTGAAAAGGGCTGGAGCTTCAACCCCCATCATGTGCACCTTCTACAGGGGTGCCATAGAAAGTGTCCTGACCAGCTGCATCACGGTGTGGTTTGGTGCATGTACTGCATCATGCCGCAAGAGCCTCCAGCGCATCGTGAGAGCAGCTGAGAAGATCGTCGGCACCTCCTTGCCCTCACTGCAGGACTTACACAGCAAACGCCTCACTCGGAAAGCCCACTGCATGGCAGGTGATCCCACACACCCACTACACAGCCGCTTTAGACTGCTGCCATCAGGGAGGAGACTGAGGAGTCTCCAGGCTCGAACCAGCAGACTGAGAGACAGCTCTGTTCATCAGGCAGTCAGAATGCTAAACACTCTGCCTGCTCTGCCTCCCCTCCCATTTGAACTGCCTTAACACAAAAAACTTTCTCACACATTACCACTCAACACAAAGATTTTAACACTGGACCCTGTGTCATCAAACGGGTTATTCACTAAACTCTCGGTCATGTGCTCATTCAGTTTGCACTACTTCTCATATTTGCACTAATGTTTGTATTACATTACTGCCTATAGTCATACTACTGTTTACATTCACTGTTTACATTTATTAATACGGTTTACATTTATTACTACTGTTTTACATTTATTACTACTGTTTACATTTACACTACTTTTATATCTACACTACTGCTGATACATATACAGTATTCTCTGACTAGCCTTATCTAAGGATGCCAAATGTGCCTTATGTGCCTTACTGCATATGCCACTTTGCCTCTATACCAACATCAACTACCTCATACATATACTGTGTACATTAACTCATATGCTGCTGTGCCACTCTTTGCAAATGTCAATGCTAGAACCTTCAGTTTATTTTATAGATATACTTTTTATACTTTTTATACTACTATGAAAAACTCAGGACAGTATTACACTTTTATTATTTCATTTTATGCTTATGTTCATTGGGTGTTTGGTGTTTTAGGGGTGTTTGGTGTTTCAGTGTTGGTGTAAATTTTCATACTTTTATACTACTATGAAAAAACTCAGGACAGTGTTACACTTTTACTATTTTATGCTTATGTTTATTAAATGTTTTAGTGTTTGGTGTCATGGTTACTGATGCACTGAGGGACTGAGAGAAACGCAATTTCAATCCTGTGTATGTCCTGTACATATTGCAGTTTTGACAATAAAGTTGACTTTGACTTTGACTTTTGACTTTGACTAAATGAACACAAATGCATTTTTTCTCCTGTCACATCTTTAAATTGTTTTTCAAATACTTTTTGACAAGTAGTTTTTGTTGCTTTTGAAACGTTTTAGTATAAGGAAGAATGTGGTTTCAGGGTGGGATGAAATTCACAGAAGAGGTTCATCAAATAATGAACACAGATTCTTTAATTGATTAACATAATTTGATATTTGTAAGTTTTTGCCTTCCTTGGACGACTTCTCCTGTTCTTTTAAACCATGTAAAGTGTTCAACCTTAATTGTTAGAGATCTCGTGTTTAACAGATGATTATGACAGTTTTTGTGGACATTATTTTTACATATACTAGATTTTACATTTACTTTTCCCTTAGTTTTGTTGATGTGTAAGAAAGCCATGCCACATGTCAAGGTGTGGCTGAGCTTCATGCAGACGAATGGGTGGACCTTCTCAGGTGCTCGCACATCATTGGTCAGTGCAGTTCGCTAAAACATCATTACCTGAATGAGGTAGAGAAAAACGTCAGAGAGGCGCATGAGAGCAACTTGTCGGTTGTGTCTTTAGTCCCGTTCAAGACCAGTTCAAGTTTCTTCTTTTTTTTTATCATTTGAGGCCACAAGGAACTCAGGAGGCAAATAAGGTGAGTGGAGCATTTGAGGGAAGGTAGGGTACTCTTGTTCCTAAAGACAAATTTGTTTAAAGCTGCAATTATTTATCAGTATGGTTGTATTTCATTATCATTGTTTTGCAAGTTTAGAAGAAGTAGGAAGGATTTCTGGACATTGCCAGTTGTGGGGGGAAGTTCAAGTCAGATTCATCTACGTACACCTAACTTCTGAAAAACGTCAAGCAAGGGAAGTGCCCAATGTCTAATGTGTTTTCCCCAGGAGCGCGACTCTGATGCCTGCAAATAGTGAGTCCACAGCGGGCTCGATGTGCAGGGTTTGCATCACTGGTGTCTAAACAGGCACTTGGTTCAGGCTTGTGATAGCTTGCCAAAGCCCAGGATTTCAACAGCAGCCTGAGAGCCCGGAGCCACGGACAGAACAGGACAGGTCTGGTCTCGCTCAGACTCAAACTTCAAGTCAAGAAAAGGGAGAGGTCGACATCTAACTCCATCTGCGCTCACTTGTCACTTCCTCAACCTCTGAGGCTTTCTCACCAACCACGAAGTCCCAAGTGTGCAGGTTTCAGAGTTGGCCTCTGTCCTGAGGTTTAATAAGGGACATAAAACGTATAACTTATCTTAACGTTATTTTATACTTGCTGTTCCTGCAAAAGAAAAGGAACTGTCCGTTATTACCTTGAAGGAGCTGTAAATCTGAGACGGAATGAAAATGATTTGATAATGTGCTTTTTGCTCTTTCTATTTTCAGATGCTGCAGGAATATTCCATGTGTTCTATCCTTCATTCCACCGGAGTCTGTATCTGTTTTAGCCAGATTTCAGTGGTGTGAAGTGTAAAAGGCATGGGGATGTGACTTCACAGGCTGAACAAAATGCCAGAAGGCTATCAAGGCATAACAAGAAATTCTGGTTGCTCCCAATCTGTGCTCTATTTGTCAAAAACACGCTCGCAAAAACCAACTGTTCTAAAATATATATATACTATCTATTTTGTGTGTTACATACTGTATACCAGGCTCAAACTATAAAAACTGCAATAAAACATGAATCAATCTTCTGACCTTGTGCCCTGCATTTCTCTCTCTCTCACTCTCACAGTGCAACATCTCAAATCATTACAGAGTCATTATACCACCCACATCAAGCTTTCTGTGTTCCTCAACCGGAGAGCACTTTTTTTTTCTTCATTTGCCCACATACAGAATTTAAGACTCAGCCCACACAAACAACCTTTACTTCTTGGCAGATAAAGCTTATTAACAATTTAAAACATGCCCTCACTGCAGCCCTCACAATGATGCCATTAGCCATTTTTCTCCCTGCTACATTGATGACGCCCTAACAAGTTTTGCACGTGTAAAGCAAAAAAAAAAAAAGACAAGTCTTTGTGGTTTTACTTTGCTTCACATCAGTGTTGAGACTGTTCCCTCTTTTACATGATACATGTTTCTATCTATACACCCAGTTTATTCTTCAGAAAAAAAACGCATAAAGTGAATAACTGCAGGGTTTAACCAAAGCAGATCAGAATGAAGATTTGAAATTCAATAGAATAAAAAATAAATAAATAAAGAGCATCTGGGTGGTTGTGTGCATGCCTCTTCTCTGCTGCCGGTCTGTTTGCTTTCTGACAGTCCATTCCCATCAGTCTTTTTTTAAGTAAAGTCATAATGGTGCAACAATGTAACATGTTTTTGGCCTGTACGTAGTCATGTTTGTGAGTTGAATCATGAATTTAAATGCAACATTTTAGGATTACCTGAAAGAACACACCACAGTCTGGGGCACCTTTCCAGATCCCAGTTCGAGGGAAAGCCAGCTCAACTCCCAGAACAGCCAACCCCCACTCCAAAATCTGCCTTGCCAAATAGTTGCATTGCTGACGTGCTGGTATCAGACACCACCACATGCTCTTTATGCGTTAGGTTGTTTTGCTTGCGCAAGGTGGGCGTACTGAACGTTACGTGGGTGGTCATAAAGTTATGGCTGATTGGTGTTCATGCAGAAGGATCTAGTTTATCGGAAACAAATGTTTGTCATATTGTTTGTCATATTATGGTAAATGGTAAATGGAGCTTACTTATATAGCGCTTTCCAGCCTCCTTTGAGGGGCCCCAAAGCTCTTCACAGTACCAACCATCCACCCATTCATACACACATTCATACAGCAGACTGCCATGCAAGGCGCCAGCCAGTCCTACCGGGAGCAACTCGGGGTTGAGTGTCTTGCCCAGGGACACAACGAGGTATGCCGTGACCGGGGATCGAACCCGAGACCTTCCGGTCCTGAGCCGGCTGCCCTGCCTCTACACCATCTCAGCCCCATTATTATCTAAAATAAGTGCCAGCAACATCAATTTTTCTGTCCTGAGCAACACGATATTTGCAAAATAATAACTTTGTCTGTCATGGCTAATTAAATCACAGCTCTATGAATACATTATTTACCGTAACTCTAAAGTAAATAATATAACTGACACTTAGTTAAAAATTGCATCCTGTTTAAGCGAAAATGGATTATGGTGAAAATGTACGAGTTTTGCTGCCTTTGTATTGTTCATTTACATGAAAATAGCGAATGTTTTCTCTGACAATGGCACAATTTGAGATTCCAGAGCGCAATGATTCAAAAACATCCCAGTGTCCATTGTCGTGTAAACAGAAAAAAATAGATGTTTTCTGTCAGGAATCCCTGGTTCATGTGCAGTATCATGCAAAACATAACGGCTTCCTACAATCCACAGAAGAACAACTAGCGGCGTGGCGAGGGAATTGCACCTTTTCCACTTCTACCGTTGCTGTGTGAACAACAGAGATTGTAATTAGAACATTTTCATATTAACGTGTTAATAAAAATGGGGGGAAATCTGTTTCCATAGGGTTGTTGTCGTGTAAACAGGGCCTTGGATTATTCAAGTCAAAATCCTAATGTTAGTTGTTTACTTTTAAACAAGTTCTGGATCATTTTGAAAGAAAACGGCCTCTCCAGTGAAATGCATGCATTGTCCATCATGAAGGTCTGGGAGTTTTGTGTCCTTTTCGTCTTTTTGTTTTCTAGTTCAACACTTGGAGAGGACACAGGTGAGAGGACTGTTCAGCAGATGTGCGTCAGCAGCGGCTGGAAACATGAGAAATCTCCCAGTTTTTCACATTATTTGGATCACATTGTTCTCTGTGTTGAAATGTGGATTGTTCAGCTTCTGTTCTCTGCAGCAGCTGAAACTGTCAGTCCACCATGCACATCTGTGCTGTGAACAAATACTTGGTTCAGCTATGCTTCATGTTGTGGATGTGTAATATAATCACATTTGTATGTGTCAGTAATGTACACAAGCTTTTATGTTGTGTCTTTGAGCTTGACTGTATTCTAACCGTGTAGTGGCCGAAGACGTTGGTGTCCATCAACTGGAACGTTTAGTGGAGATGTTGACACCCAAGGAGTGTGAGGACCTCCTGTTTGCACTGTCTCACCCAGAAGAAGACATCTTCCAGCATATTGATCATCTCTCACCAGAAAATAATCAACTGGATCTCAATCTGCGAGTCAAGAGAGACACGTCTTCTGCTGTAGGTTCGTAAAGTGACGGGCCCCGTTCATTATCTTGTTGAGTGGGGGGCATTCTGCTGCCATGTGGGGGGAGTAAAGGGTCCTCAATATTTGGGTGGGTGGTAAAAGTGCACTGTGGCAGTGTTGTTCATTTTGCATGTGGTGGTTGACATTTCACTACTGGTTTGGTTTAAATTGTTGCATTTCATCAGGTTTTACTCACTGATGTGTTCTGTGTCAAGTTGGTGACTTATCCTAATGATGATTATTTAAAATGAAATGAAAGATTTAAAAAGTTTATAGAGAAAACAAACTTGTGGGATGTTGTTAAAACCCAAAAAACATTGGAAGACACTGGTCCCAGTGTGCTGTATTTGTTTCAATTTAAGGGTTTCTTTGCAAAACATTTTAGCTTTAAAAGCAAGAAGCAACTAAAGAAAATATATGAATACAATGGAGCTGAAAATTACAACATTGCAATACAAAAGTTGTGACAACAGGACAACATTTAACTGGATGGTGGAGTGGAGTCGCAGTGTAAAACACAAACTGTACAGACAGTACTTCAGTTAAAATATTCAAAAACTGACTTTACAATATATTGATTGTAGGTATTTATTATAACGCACTCTAAAATAATGTGATAATAATTCCTCTATGTAAAGCTACTCAGTTTTTAAATACATTTTTATCAGAAAGGACATCGTTGAACTTTATTCATTTGTTACTGTTCTTTCTTCAGTTTTTACTATTTTTATTATTGTTGTTACATATTTGTGTGATTTATCTAGTGATTTATTTTGGATTTTATTTTTTATTTTTGTCCTGTCATCCCCAGCAAAAAAAAAAAGAATAGAGCCACATGACAACATAATAAGACAAGTTTATTGTTAGAACATGTTTTGTTTTGTCATAAGATGTTTTCATGTGTTGGCTAATGTGTTTCATTTATAACCAAAAAATTGGTGTCCCATATATATATATATATTTCATGTCACAATTTTTTTAAATAAGTTTATTCATTTTACAAGAATGAAATAAAACAAATGACATATATAAAATGAAAAGAAAAATATAAAAAATGAAAGGTAGCAGATGAAGAAAATATCTTGTTAAATCTGCTCCTTATTTATCTAATAAAAACTAATTGTTCTATAATAACATCAACTGCAGGATCAATAAAGTCATATCTTATCTTATCTTATAATGGGATAACATATTCAAATTTCATAAAATATAACAATATATGTATATCATGTAAATGTAAAACTGTTTTGGTAGGACATGTTATAATGTAAAAGTTGTGAATAGTAAAAAAAGATAGAAAAACGTTTCCTCTTGGACAGGCCTCCAGTCCATCACAGGGACACATAGAGACAAACAACCATTCACTCTCACCTAGGGACAATTTATCGTCTTGTATGGAAACATACACAGATGACAAAATGTGGCATTATTATTATTATAGTTATCAATCAGTCTAACATGCATGTTTCTGGTCTGTGGGAGGAAACTGGAGTACCTGGAGAAAACCCACGCATGCACGGAGAGAACATGCAAACTCCTCCCAGAAAGGCCCCGTGCCAAGATTTGATTCTACCAACTGAGCCACCGTGTAATCTTATATTAATTTTATTTCATAGATATCGTAGGTAAAGGAAGTTATTTTAAAATTATTACTTCTCCTCTTCGTAGCCAGTATCCAGGAAGAATGGGTGCAACATCTAAGAACTTGTTTTTTGTACACACAGAAGTAAAAGGATGTGGAATTTTAGAGTTGCAATAAAAAAAACAAAGTGTAACCAAAAAGTTTTCAGTGAGAGCAGAAAAGCCAGGAGCTGAAGTGTGACGGGCAGAAGTGAGAGCACATGTCCACTCAGCTTGGAGAGTTTGTGGCAGCAGCCCGACGCTCACAGGCCCGTCGTCTCTCTGAGAGCCGTATGTTTGTGTTTGCAGAGGAGACCGAGTGCCAGGCCGCCCTGACAGACTGGCTGCTGAAGTACGGCGAGAAAACCTACTACGACAGACTCTCTCGTGCCCTGCAGCACATCGGCAGGACCGACATCGCCATCGGTGAGAACCACACAGCACAAGCTCATGCAGCACTCATTCACCGTGTTCACTGGAAACATGTGATCCTGCAAATAGGACAGCTTCATGAAAACAGATCATTTTCATGTACCGTACGGTTGATTGCAGCAAATCCCTGTGAGCGCGTTTCACAACACGTCCCTTGACAAAAAAGAAAACTGGAGCAGGGCCTCGTTTTGTGTTTTCAAGTTTATTCTGTCTTCCTGGAGTTTTTTTAAACAGCCCAGTATAATTGCTTCATTTCTTTGAAATTTGTTTTAATTGGAGCTTCCAGAGTGACACAGTTTACACACTGCCAGTCCCTGGCATGTGCTGCGGTCCTGCGTGCACGCAGCTCCGCAGCCGAGTGGCGTTGGAGAGAAGGAGGTGTGAATGATCTGACAGAGGACTCAGTGAAGCTGACACCAGCCAGACAACAAACCATCTGCTCCTTTCATCAGCAGCTTTGGAGTTTAAAACGACACAGAGGAAGTATGCGAGGACGAGTTGTAAGACACGACTCGGAGCATTAGCGGCTCTGATGTGGAATACATGTTCTGTGATGTAGAATGTAGCAATTATGGCTCTTGATTGCAGTTCTGAGGCGATCTGCTCAAACATGCAGTCAAAACCATTTGTTTGGTCCTGTTCTGCTAGAAATAATTAAGTTCTGAGCAAGACACCAGCAATTCAACCAGATCTAAAGGGATGTTACGGTCAATTTGAAGTGGGATTCTATGGAAGGTTGCTAAACAGTTAGCATCTTTCCTGTTGCAGATAGCTTGTTGAACAATGTCAGTTTGGTGAACAAGTTGATGTCTGACTGGACTGAGGTAATGGGCAAGAGAAAAGTGACCTTAAAGGGGACCAAATGTAGGATATATAATTTTTTGTGGTTTATCTGTGGGCTATCCAGACCATTTTCAGTCAATTTTATACACAAAATAATGCTTAGATAATAAAATATCCCCTTTCTAATTCTGCCAAATTTCACTTCCGTTCTAAACGACCGGTTTATGAATAATGAGGTCTGAAAGCCACGCCCTACAAAGACCTATTTACATTAACTACGCCCTCTGTAACAGCCAGTATCTCTAATATGTTGTTATTTTAAAATTAGCTCTTTTTTATTACTCATTTGACTTACTGTTAGTGCTAGTAGCTTAAGATAACTTACCAAAAGCCCTCTGCGCGCGCCGCCATTTGCAGCTCCTTTTTTTAGCATTAGCCCACCTTCGAGGCTGATAGCTTTTCCTCCTCCGAGCGGGCGGTGTTAGCTCCGCTCGTTGCATGCGGCGCTGTTGGGAGCTATCGCTGCTTCAGTCCACACACAAAGTTCACAGAATGTCTCCAGTTAATTTATCCGCATGAGGCAACCTTTGACCGGACCCCCAGACCTCAAAAGTCAGTAGCTCCCAGCAACTCCCGCACGCAGACGGCGGTCTGCAAAACAAAAGGCTAAAAAAAAAAAAGGGATGCCGCGGCCGGGACGCGAACCCGTGTCCTTCGGATGACGAGTCCAGTTCACTACCTCTGGGCCAACCGGGCAGTTATGCAAAAAGCAGTCTTTCATCGTATAAGAAATAATCACAACCACCTACATTTAGAACGCTGAAGTTTTGATTAGATTTTGATGAAGTGAAAGGTATTCTTAAAATAAATAAGTTGCTAATCTGAAAATATATCGATCAGTGGTGCTTGATGGTACAGACTGTCGCCCCGCGAGAGAGTGTGTGTGTGCACAGTTTTCTGCCGGCTGCGCGTTGGGAGCGATATTACACTAAAAATTGAACTAAAACGTAAAAATAACAATTATAAAGTATTATTATGTCGATGTATATATCTAGTCTCACCCCGATTTCTCCGAAACAAAAGGCTTTAAAAAAAAGGGGGAAAAAAAAGATGCCGTTGACAGGATGCGATCTCCGCTCTCCTGCGTGGCGCTCAAGTGTCGTAACCGCTCAACCAAACTGACAGTTGTGCAAAAGTAGTCCTTCATCATATAAGAAACAAGTCCAAACCGCGAGAGTGTGTGTGCACAGTTTCAACGAGACAGAGTTCATTCAAACAAGGTAATAAAACATTCTGGTTTTACTCGAGATGTGCTGCATGGCTGGAGCAGGGCAAACCCCTAGCCCCCCGGGGGCTAAATAAATGAATAAATGACCGCCAGGTCAGCTCCTAAACCGCTAGGCAACCGTGACATCTTTTATACTCAAGTGGGTGGAGCATCACCAGGGGTTGCTAGGTGAGGGGCTGGACTCAGGCTTGAGGTGATTGGCTACGGTTTGTGACGTCACAAACCGCAGGAAGTGTGAAACGAAGCGTTTTTAATCACAGACAAATAAATCTACTTAGAGTAAATAAACCACTGGGTGCATTTTTTTGGCACAAGGACTGTTTTTTTATGAAGTAAATACCCAAAGTTGAGTAAAAAAACATTAAAAAGTGAATTTTGCATGTGTGGTCCCCTTTAAAACAGCTCAGATCTAAAAAAAAATAATAATAATTCTAAGTCATTTTCACAATTATATTTCTTCATCTTCAGTTTTTCTTTAAGCTATAGGCCTATTTACAAAATATGCCAGAGCTTGGAGCACTTCCATCAAGAAATTTGTATTTCTGTTCAATTAACTTTAATCCAAACAGTTTTCAGGTTTGCATTTGCAAAAACTACTACAGTATAACATGCTGAGCATCTGTGTTGTTTTAAGATTGCAAAATGTACTTTATAAGCTAAAAGAGTTGCATTCGGACCCAGAAAATTTGATCTGACCCCGCCCCAGCGCGTAACCATCATTTCCAAACCCTAACCGACCTGACAAATTTACAGTAATTACAGGTTTGAACCCCCCACCCCCAAAAAAACCCCACACATTTTTAATTAAGCTTTGACTACTTGTGGCTGATCCGCTGACACAATCAAAAGCCCGACACTGACCCGCCCATCCAGCACATTATCATGGTCCAGCCTGCCCCAAATTCGGGTTGGGCCGAGCTTCAGGCCCTGGTTAGAAATGACATCTCTACAAGTTAATATAAGCTTGTCCAAGCAGATCTAATCTGAAGCAAACTGCTGCCATCTTAAAACAAATTTTACATAATCGTCATTGTTGTTTCATCAAAAGTAACAATTCCTATCAAATTTCCCTCTAGGAAACATTGGAAGTGCTATCACTCATTGCTATTTGTAATTTCAAACTTTAGTAGAATTTATCGTAAATAGTCATATAATGTAAAACTGAAGTGTAGCATTTATAGATTAAATTGAACCACTATGACATTTTGGAGATTGGAGCTGTTTTAAGAGCAGCAATCCACTTTAGTTTTATTTAAATACATTGAGCCATCAGCTGTAAACATCAAAACATTTAGAACAATTCGAACACAGTAAAAGAAACCATCCATCATTAAACAGAGGTGGAGGCCTCCGGGTTCAACTGTCCCCCAATGCTGTTACTGCTAGCATCACTCAGCCCTCTGTGAATAGCAGAGGACCAGACTTAGTTTTTTT
Organism: Garcialebias charrua; assembly: GCA_038048925.1. Taxonomy (NCBI): domain Eukaryota; kingdom Metazoa; phylum Chordata; class Actinopteri; order Cyprinodontiformes; family Rivulidae; genus Garcialebias; species Garcialebias charrua. The sequence goes on from JBBPBX010027697.1 coordinate 22,021, forward strand.
AGACAGTATGTTTAGATTTTTTTTTTCCTCATCTTTTTGGCAAATTTTGATTTGAGTTCTGGATGTTAAAGATATGCAGACATGTTTTCAGGTTCTTTAAATCCTGACCGACTTAAAGGCCCTGCATCCAACTGAAGCCACAGAATAGTCTCACATTGATGTCCCGCTAGTTGCGTGACAACATTTGCCTCATTTTTTTTTTCTCGGAGCAGCTTTGCTCATCTCAAAAAAAGGCCCAGGCCAATTTTTTTCCCAGGTGTACGTGCCAAGTATTTGATTGGTCAGAAATTTGTAGGCATGTTTGTCGATGATTGAAGAATATGGAAAATACATACAGAATATTTAGTATACAGACATTTTATGCTCAAATAATGTTATAGTTTCTCTGTTTTCATTTTTCAACAGAGGTGGGGAAGAACATCAACCAGGACAAAGTCTTGAACCTGAAGCGTTATGTTGAGGACTACCACAAGTACGTCAGCTCTCTGAACATCCAGCCGGTGAATGAAGACTCAAACACCCATCAGCATCAGAGGATCAAGAAGACAAAGTGTAAGATCATTTATCCTACAAGTGCAAGACCCACTTTAAATCTGTGTTCACGTGTAAGCAGAAATCTCTCACACTATCGATGCCAAGAGAAGATTTTTTTGGGTTACACCTCTTGAGATTGTCTGAATGACAAATGATATAATGTTTCCCTGAACCCAGAATCTATTAAGTGTTTAGATGAGATGCTGGATTAGATGGTGGCTGCAGGCACGCTTCCAGCTCATTACTTCTCAGCATCAACACTCTGACTGTACAAAGAATTATTTCCCAGGACACTTACAGATTCAAAAATGTAATTATCACCTGTCTATTTATTTTCTTCCCCCGAGTCCTTCCTTCAAGTTAAAACTTGACAACATTGCTCCCGTCCTCCTGTACTGCAGAGGTGAAGCTGTATGTCTGTGCTGTGTGTTAGTGACAGATCTGACATGGAGAGACCTGGATCTGGTCTTGGAGCGCGCTCCAGTCCCTCCATATCCCAGGAGCCCATCGGATGTGGTTCTTCCCGTGATGTACGGCATCCTGCTGGGCTTTGGGGGCACTCTGCTGGCAGGCTTGTTTCTGCTCCTCGTCATCAACCGCAGCTCTGAAAGGCAGCAGAGCATCGCCACGACAAGACACCATCAAGTTTGATGACATGAAACTGGGAGATGGAGACGCCTGGTTGTTAAACTCAGTTATTATTGACATGATTTACCATAGATTTCAAATAAATAAACAACAGCACTGATTTTTTTCTTGTTCAAATAAGTGTTTTGTAGAGGATTTGCACAAATCATCCGGTCTACAAAAAATCCGGTCTACAAAAAAAAACCTAACATCAGTTCCACTGCACCACCACCAAACATAAGAATACCGGTGGTCCCTGACTTACGAGCGAGTTCCGTTCCTACGACTATCTTGTAAGACGAAAATCTCGTACGTCGGAACACGAAACACGTGTTCTCGTAAGTCCGGATTTTCGGTCGTAAGTCGGAAAATTTATGCTAGCGCTACTACGAACACTCGTTTTTCATCACAAATGTTCATACTAGTTCATGAACATGCTCAGAAACTTGTTTCCAAACGGTTAGCTAACACACTTTCATCTAAAAACACATAAAAGTGCTGTATTTTTTGTATGTTCTTTACAAATTTACTGCTCGTTTGCCAGCTCGTAAGTCCGGAACCTCGTATGTAAGAGCGCTCGTAAGTCGGGGACCACCTGTATTGTCCTTTCCGTGCTGCATACTGATAAACTGTCTCCGGACGCTGCGCTTTGCTGAGATGTTTGTGATTCAAAGTGCGACAGATGCACTGGAGCCCAGCCCTCACACCAAAGGTTGCTCCGGTGCTACTCTGATAGCAACGCCACTTTCCATTTCCTCTCTAAGTGACGGCAATGTGCCTGTCTGGCATCGAAGAACAACTAATTATCCAGCCTGGTGCCTGCTTCCCCCGGAGCCTGTCGATACCTTCACAGGCAATCCAAACGACTAATAACAATGACAGTACCAGTAGACAATGGAGCACTCCTGACTGTGATGGCAGCGTCCGCTGGGTAAAGGAAGCCAAACTAAAAGCACATGGCTTTATATTTTCTGATATAAAAAAGGGAAAGTGGAACGTAATTGATTCACAAGGTGGTATGGAGAAATGGGCCCAGAACACCAGCTCCCTCAACCAAAACAGATTCAAATGAACTTCATTGACACGTGAAAGCGTCAATTAAAACATAAATTCCTCACACAACAAAACTATTTAACTGTTCTCCACTGAGACATTTGGTTTCATAAAAGAAAGGATGAAAGCGTGCTCACGGCTCTCGGGTACTTTCTTTCCTCTTGTTCCCAGTTTCTTTCACCGTCCCTACGTTCTTCGTCATAATTGAGCTAATTACTTCATTATACAAATCTAACCTAATGTGCTTCAGGAGGCCGACAGCTTGGATTAACAGTGGCACCGAGCAGCAATTACAGTCTATTAGTTCATAAATCAACATTTAAACAAATTATAGTGTGTAAGAAAAGCTGTGAAAGATCACAAGGGCACTGATTTTTACTCCTTACTGAAGCAACACGATGAAAAAGTTCAACGCTTGCAACAAAACAACCTGAGAGGTGATTTTGGAAAACTAAATGTTTTATATTTTTGTTGAGTTAAGCTTCAAGCAGAGGCATTAGTCTTTAGATGACATCATCATCCGAGCCGTCGGTTCATTTCTCTGGTGGCGCAGCAGAGCTCTCAATGACTAAACCTTTTCTGTCCTTCAGTTTCCCCCCGCTGGCTGTTAGGATCCTGCAGGTGCTCGCTGTGACAGGTTCACCTGCTGTGGGCTCACCCGCATCTCTGCAAGCAGTGGAGGGGAAAGCTGCACTTATGTATGCCTGAAACAACATGCCACATGGGGTCATCATGGCTGTGACACTCCTTTGCAAAGATCCATCAGGAAGCTGCTCTCAGCGGCTGCAGAAACGAACACCTTGAGCTTATTGGGGCACGGTGAATATCTGTAAATCCTCATGCACGACCACATACAGTAACTAAAGGTTCACAAACTACTGCAACACACAGTAATATAAGTTTATGTTGTCAGTGTTCAAACTACTCTTTTTGTTGTTTGCTTTATTGGATTCACATCTTTGACTGTCCCTAAGTGCACCCTCTTTAATTCTAGGTTTTATACAACAGAAGAGGTGTGCCGATGTCCCATGTCACCAAAGGATTTGAATAGTGAATGTTAGTAATTTTTGAGAAGATTGTTTTTCTAGACTGGAACTGAACAGAGAATGCAAGTGGAGTAAACCTCAGTGTTTCTGGTGCAAGACAATCAAGTGTGTGTAGGAGTTACAGAGTCTGCGGCAAAAGAGTTTGTTTTTTTCTTGTGACAGATCCTGGCGAGCTAATCAATTTTATCCACCACCTGGTGCAATGGTGGAGCCAGGGGGTGGCCAGTGGTGGTCACCGTAGATTAATCTTCAGACATTGCACAAGCCACCCCAATCATTTGAGGAAACTATACTTTTAGGCACTTTGAATACTAGAAAGCATTGCTGAAATAATATGGATGGCTGGTTTACACACACACACACACACACA
>JBBPBX010027697.1:26170-37115 GCA_038048925.1 Garcialebias charrua
TATACAGTATATACACACACTGTATATCGTAGTGGCCATCTTGTATTTTGATATGAAAATTCAATTTTTGAAAGAAAAACTTTCTTATATGCAGCCACACACCAAAATGGAAGTAAGTACCTCACATATTTTTAAAGTTATTGTGCTCAAAAGATGAGCAGACGGATGGCGTGGATTTCTAATACACCCCCCACCCCCTTTTCACTCCACAACAGGGGCTAATAAAACTGAAGGCCAAACATGCCTTGAAGGAATGCATGTCATCTGGCTCTTTTCATGCCAGAGATTTAGACTAAAATTATTTTGTTATTTTTGTTAAACCTTGAAAACAATGTGAACAGACTCATGTGTCCCAATGATTGTCAGATAAACACCAACTTTCAGCTCAATACAGTATCTGTAAAGTCAGTCAGATATAACTACTGCTGTGTAGGCTAATGTCAAATAGATGTAGTGGCCAGCAATTGCGTATTAGTTTCATTGAAATCTATCCAGTAGTTCATTAAATATTTTACTAACAGTACATAAACACACATACAAGCAAACCCAATGGCCAATATTGCAAAATCTTTGCCTTTAGCGGCAGCACTTTTTATTGGGTCTTTACCAGGTTCTAAAATGATTTGAATTTATCCTCAAATGTATTAAAAACACAACAGACTCCTACATATTTATATGTATTCAACTAAAAGCTAAAGTGGGAACTCTGTGTAAACAACCAGTCTGTCCTTGTTGCTTCCACTGACCTACAGAGGGTCAGGAGCAGCCAGATGCTGCTGATCCGATGTGTCAGTTCACTGATTGTCATTAATATGAGGACCTCTGTAAGCAGTCTGCTACTCTGGAGTGTACAGGCCTTTTATTAAATCTAAAAACCAAGAAGGAAAGACATCATTAATGACCTTGAAGAAGTAATTGTTGCTGCCCGTCAACTTGAGTCAACTTGAGAAGGGTTAAAGGTCACTTCCAAACATTTTGGAGCCTGTTGTGATCAGTGATGGGAATAACGGAGTTACAAATAAACGGCGTTACAAACGGAGTTATTTTTTTCATTAACGGGTAATCTAAATAGTTACTATGTCTATCGTTACAACGCCGTTACGGTTACAATCACTAAATGGGGGTACGTTATTTTGTCTTCCGCGCGCTGGCTCTCATAAACTGCTTGTTTACTTTTTTCCCCCTTGGTGGGGGAGGGTAGGAGGGAGCAGAGCAGAGGGGAGGGAGGGGTGAAACAATAAGGATGATGCTGATTGGCTAAGGTAGAGTGTCAGGTAGAGGTCAGCCAATCAGAGGTTTTGTTGTTCAGTTCACTCCCAAACCACACGCCCGCAGCTCCAAATCTGAAAAGTTAGCAGAAGTCCGGCAGCAATGGCGAGTCTGGAGGGAAAGTTGGCGTTTTCAAAGTGGAAATACAGAAACTACTCTACTCTCCTTGAGGTAAAAGGCAAGAACGTGCATGTGAAGTGTACATTATGTCAAGAAAGTTAATTCTCAATGCATGTGAAGTGTACATTATGTCCCGGAGCGAAGTGTTTATCTACGTCCGTCGTAAGCAACTCTGACTAATCTGATGAAGCATCTCTCACAACTGCAGGTAATTCAGATTTTCAGTACTGTTTTAAAAGTACTCCATATTGTTAAAATGGTTCTTTTGTTTTTAAGAAAATACTTGAAGAACCAGTTGTGTGAGGGTTTGATTTTATTTTACACTACAAAGCACTTATTTTAACTGTTTACTTTTATTTCTAAGAAAACACTTGAACAGTACAGTGTGTACATAGAGCTGAAAACACAATTATTTTGTTAAACTGTATTTTTGTAATGAAGAAAAAACTTGAAGTATATATGTCAACCAGTCATGTTCTGTTGAGGTGCAGTAAGTATTAAAAGTTTTGTGTTAAGTACCGGTCTTTGCAATTCTACTTTAAATTTGTAGATATATCTAAACTTAAACCAACCGAACAAACAATAGTTACTTTCCCTGGTAACTAATTACTTTTATAGGGGAGTAATTCAGTTACTAACTCAGTTACTTTTTGGGAGAAGTACATTAACTAATAATAATAATAATAATAATAAATTCAATTTATACCGCACTTTTCATTAATAAAAATCTCAAAGTGCTACAACAATAAAACAAGTGATAAAATCAAATAAAATCAATAATGATATCAACTAAGATTAAAGACAGAATAATGTGGAGGCAGAATAGGCCTGCTTAAAAAATAAATAAATAAAACAAGTGATAAAATCAAGTAAAATCAATAATACTATCAGCCAAGATCAAAGATAAAATCATGCGGAGGCAGAATAGGCTCGCTTAAAAAGAAAAGTCTTTAAACCGCTTTTAAAGTCAACCAGTGACTGTGGAGCTCTCAGGTAGTCAGGGAGGGAGTTCCATAGGCGGGGGGCAGCCACACAGAATGCCCGGTCTCCCATGGTCCTTAATTTGGTTCGTGGAATGTGAAGTAGATTACTGTTCTGTGATCGTAGAGACCGGGTGGATGAATATGGTGCAAGAATGTCCTTTAGATAGTCAGGTGAAGTTCCGTGTAAGCATTGATGTGTAATGAGAGCAGTTTTGTACTGAATTCTGTAGGTGACAGGAAGCCAATGGAGGTTATGGAGAATGGGTGTAATATGTTCAAATTTACGAGCTCTCAATAAAATCCTTGCTGCACTGTTTTGAATATATTGAAGCTTCTGAAGATTTTTGCCAGGGATTCCAATAAACAGGGAGTTGCAGTAGTCGAGCCTGGAGGAGACAAAGGCATGGACGAGTTTCTCAGCATCAGGAAAAAGTCAGAGATGGGCGAAGTCTGGAGATGTTTCGAAGATGGAAGAAGCAAGTTTTAAACAGATGCTTAATGTGATTTTCAAATGTAAGATGAGAGTCCATTTTTATTCCAAGATTTGTAACAGAGGTAACTATAATTAATTACTTTTTTAAAGTAACGTTCCCAACACTGGTTGTGATACAGTGGGAAAGGATCCTCTGGCTCTCACTCAAGACAGATGCTTCTCCAATCCCTCCTCCATTCTCTGTTCCCCCTGCTTCTGCTCTCTGTGTGTCTCGGAGCTCCTGGTACACACCTCCCAAACGAAAAACACTATTTTGGATCTGACGAGCTGGACTTTCAATGGAATCGACAAAATCTTTTCAACAAAACGACAGGGTCCTGGAGAACCCTCTTGCCTGGCTGAGACTCACACTGCAGAGTACATCAGAGATCAGCTGATGTGTCTTTCAGTCCTATCGCGGGAGGACGCTGAAAACATTTATATTTTGGATTTATGATAGCAGGGGTTCTGCTATGTGGCATTGGCGGGGCTCTATTTTATCAACTTGAAGAAGACATCTGCAGCAGTTTCGGTCATAGCAAAGCTTCCAAGTCTGTGTTCGGTTCGTACTGAGAGTACTCAAAATCAGCTGATTAACGAGCTAAACCATAAGATGGAAACAATTTGTGAGAATCGCAGGCCACTTGCGACTTTAGGACTCGACAGCATACGGTATCTATATTGGAGAGGCTCATAACGCGGATCAGTGGAGAGGAATACCCATAAGTCTGGACATTTTGGACCGAGAAAGTTCCAGCAGGACTCAAGGCTGACAAGAAAAAATAGTCTGCCTGTAGAAATTCAACAATTGTGTCTTATCTGAATCTGACTCCCCTGTTTGGCCTCAGATACGAGGGATATGAGGAACTAGGGAAAACTAGGGGAAAAGCTTTGTCTATTGCAACCCCCCCCCCCCACACACACACACACACACCCCTATGAGAACTGCCAGCTGAACAACATAATCAGAACTGTAGCCTATCTGAAAGTGCTCATGGACAAATCTCACTCTCAAAGAGCAGCAGCTATGTGCACTCCGCCCATCTTTTGGACAACTGTATGGACATTCTCGCTGTATCTCGGTACAATGATAATAAAGGTTATTCTGATTCTGATACAAGTGGAAAACATTTAGGACAGCAAAGTCACCCCATGGTCAGACTGTGCAATGCTCTGAGAAATGACCAAAAAAAAGGCTCTTTGTGATCATTTCAGGGTGTAAAAACATAAAAATGTCAGAAACATTTGCGCAACTAAATGTATAGTCTAGTGCACGGTTTCAAAATACTATAAAACGGAGCTTGGCCATGTGATCGTCTCTGAGCCCAACCTCGAAGATGTCTTTCATTTACTGAAATTTGAAGAATAGACCAACAGTCTATTCTCATGCAAAGGGATGAAGCAATCACATGGATGAATAGAGAAAGAATCTGACATGAAATTGACATTTACAGCCCAGACGAAGCCGGCGTGTGAGGGTACGGTTTCCAGGCACATCCATTCTCATGTAAAACAGAGTGCCTTTTTCATCCCGGTGGTTTGGGTATTTAATAGTTTGTGGAGCAGCGGCTTATCAAACTGGATTCTCAGAGGAGGACACATCTGTCTCTTGTCATTGGCTCAACTTGGCATATGGAGTCAAGAGTTTGTCTGGATGAAAATGTAGATTGACTGGATGTAATGTGTGCCAAGGGGATGCTCAGACTGTGAGGCTGCGTCCTTGATTTGCTGAGGCAGAACATTGCACCGCGGCCTCTGGGGTGTGCTTAGCCCCACTAAAGGCTTTACGTCCCCCAGCCCCCCTTCTATTTGCATCCTCATTCATCTGCAGAGTCAGAGGTGCTGCAGCTCAAGCATCACTTTTCTTTGGCTCAATATTTATGGATCACAGGCAGCAAGATCGCAAAACATCAGCTCTTTTGAATTCATACTTTGTTTTAATCGCCTCTGCTCCAGCCTTCACAACTTTGTCTTTCGTGGTTTTCTTCAGGGGATTCTTCAGTTTCTAGTTCTGTTCAGAGCTGAAAACAAATGTGGGTTTACTGATTAGATCACAGTGCCATCATGTGGTCAGGACCTATCATTACAACAAATACATTAATAGGTTTTACAGTACTGTATATGTAAAATCTGGACTTCTGAGTTGTTTAAAATAATTTTAAATAACTTACTGTGATAAAATAAATGACATGGTCATATGGTGCTTTAGAGTAGCACAGTAGCTTGTTGTTGTTTACTAAAGCCAAACCAGGACCAGGTCTGGATGTGGTGCCGTCCCACAGATGTTTCAGTGAACATGGGTCCTTGAATTTCACTTAAGGTGGAAAGTTTCAGTAAATGGTCAAAACTGTATTGACACGTGAGGCTGCTACTGGAATTCTTAAGGATATTTCTTAATTATTTCTTAAGGCCAATAAAATATAAAAGAGAAAGAAAACAAAAGAGTGTAAAATTATCTAGATTATATTGTATTTAATTCAAATTCACAGAAGCTGTAAACAGCTGTAGCTGCTATTTTTTATGTTGTTTTGTTGAGATAACTATTTTATTGTTGCGATGCTTATCTCAGATTTAATGTGAATGATTTTTAATGAAACACGCTTGGGGTTATTTCCCCCTGATAACACAAAGAGATAAACAAAAGTGGGAAAGCTCATGCGTGTTGACAGCTGCAGGGCGTCTATTTACTGAGATAAAAAGCTGCAGAGTTCTCCTCTGGGCTGCAGACAGGTGTGATGCTGCATCAGGGACAAACACCCAAGAGGTTTTAGACAGGGAGAGAAAACTAACCTGGATTTGAAGCTCACAAACATTACTTGTGAACTGTACGGCGCCCTTAATGTTAATGTGCAACTGCTTAATGACTCTGATACATTAAGCAGCATAAGGAGGGTGCACTCGGATGTTTGTGTGGTTAATGGTCCCAGCCTGCTGTTTGGTAAAGACGTGACGGACATGTTACTTTTCATCTCTGATGTGAAACAGCAGTCCTTCATGTCTGACTTTCACACTATATTTGGGTAAAAATGCAGAGCAAATCAAAGCTGATGGATCTAGTAGAGCTTTATAATGCAGAGACGAATTTCATCTGTGTATGGGAAACATACACAGATGACAGACAAAGACATTATTATTATTATTATTACATTCTCTGTACATTGATCACTTCCTTATTTTACTTCTAAATACATTTTTTAATACTTCTTTCAAAAGTCTTCAGTTAATGCAAAATGCTGCTGCCAGAGTCTTAAACTAGAGTTAGTAGGAGAGATCATACCTCTCCAGTTTTAGCTTTTCTCCATTGGCTCCCTGTCGAATGGAGAATTTAATTCAACATCTTACTTCTAATCTACAAAGCCCTCAACAACCTAGCTTCATCTTAAATTACAGATCTTATTGTCCCATATTTTCCTAACAGAGCACTTCACTCTCAGACTGCAGGTTTACTTGTGGTTCCTAGAGTTTTCAAAATCAGAATGTGAGGAAGATCTTCCAGTTGTCAGGCTCCTCTCTTGTGGAACCAACTTCCAGTTTCTGTCCATGAGGCTGACACATTGTCCAGTTTGAAGACTGGGCTTAAGTCTTTGAGTTTGAGTTTTAATTGTTATTGAACGTAGCATAATAAAAGAATAAACAAAAGTTACATAAAAAGAAAATAAATTTAAAACAAATGTATACAGAAAAAATAACAAAAAACAATAGTAGTAAAGTATATTTACACATTCAAAGGAGTGGGTAGAAGTACACCCACCCCTCTTACATCTATAGTGTCATCCAATAATTTACTTTTCATGGTAACTTGGCTATAACATTCTGTTTTAGTTAGTATTTTATATAGCCATATCTATACAATGCATTCATATTTGCATGCCATTATGATCAAGCATCAATATTTTTTTAACATGTTAAAAAATTCTTTCTAGAGCAATATATGCAGTAATAATTGATAAATTCATTAATTAACAACATTGATAATAGCTGTAATAACAGTCATTATTTCCCATATTGATATGCAGTGATGACCATCTTCTTAAATGACGTTTTAAACTGTTTTATGTTTGGACATTGCTTGATTTCCATGCTTATACCATTCCACAGCTTCACCCCACATATTGATAAAGACCCTGATGCATGCTCAATAATCCAGGTAGAAAAATCTAAAAAAGCTAAGTCTGGTCCTCTGGACATTCAAAAAACAAAACAAAACAAAGCAAAAAAATTGTAGAAACGTTTCGTCTTTCGTCCGAAAGACTTCCTCAGTCTGAGAAGCTGTATTCAGCTCAGTCTTATTATATAGCACCCTCTCACAGTGGATCAACCAGTTGGCTGATGACAGCCTGAAACCAGCTGCTCACATGATCAAGGATGTGAACTGGATAGATAAGATTGAGCTGAAAAATAGAAAACTCACAATCTACCTTTCTTACCTGCTCAGCTGGAGTCCCACAGGGCTCAATACTGGGACCAATCTTATTTAGCCTATATGTTAATGATTTACCAAATCTAAAAAAGCTAAGTCTGGTCCTCTGGATCCAGAGGACCAGACTTAGCTTTTTTAGATTTTTCTACCTGGATTATTGAGCATGCATCAGGGATTTACTTGCAAAACTGTAAAAATGCAATTATATGCAGATGACACTGTATTCATGGAAAAACAAAAAATGAAGCTGCTGCTGTGCTTTCTAGGGCCATGATGCCGGTGTCTCACTGGCTCCAGGACTCTTGTCTACATCTCAACACTAAAAAAACAGTCTGTATGTTTTTCTCTCGGCTGCCACCAGATGAGGGGCATCCATCTGTGTTGGTCAATGGCGAGACATTAGATGTGGTTGAACAATTTAATTTAAATATTCCCTAAAGCTGCCTGTTGATTAATCCTGCTGTCGCTCACTCATGTCTATCATATTCTGAGCGAGCATCCACGTAGACATACTAGTTTAATTCGCTTGATCGCGACAAATTCATTCATTTCCGCATCGGCTTTTTATTCTCTCCCCCCGTGACCAGACAGGTCGGGAGTACAGAAAGGCAGCCGCGCAGCGGAGCTCTGCGCGCGTGCTCCCCCGTGCTCCCCCGTGCTCCCCGCAACAAGGCTGGGACGGAGCAGAGCCCTGACACGCATTCGGAACTTCAAAGGTGACCAGCGGAACGAGGAGCCAGAGACGCGCGCGGCTCGCTCCTCTGGGCAGGATGAATGAGAGCAGCAACGGTCCGCAGCGGTGTTATAAAATAAATAATAAATAAAATCAGAGCGCTGGTCCATATGTACACACAAATGCACCAGGAAATATGCAGTTTTAACTCCCACTCTCTCTCATAAACCTCCATGGAAACTCACTCCTGCCTTCTGCCTTCTGGGTGGAGATGTAACAAAAGTCACATGACACTTCGGCACTCTTCGGCCAGGTTTCCGGATTCATTCGGGAGTGGTTTTTTTTTTTTGTTTTTTTAACCCTCGCCTGGCCCAAATGCAAAAATGAAAATAGACATCATATTAAATTACAGTAATTGTCCTATATGGTGAATTGTTACTGTCATGGTGGGTGTTGTCCTTAACACTGAAAACTTTTGACAAAAAGCCAATACAGTGTCATTATTGCAACATTTTGGATTTTAATAGCTATCAGATTTTTATGGACGTTTGCCTGATTTTTAAAGTTTTAAATGGACTTGCTCCTCCTCCTTTAATATATTTTATAAGTAAAAAAACAAGTACAGTAAACACAAGAGCACTGACCAGAGGAGATTGTGATGTGCAGCGGCGCAGGACTAAATTTGGCCAAATGGTGGTGTCCATCAGAGGCACACAGTCATGGAACACACTGCCAGTTTCCATCAGGAACTGTGGCACCTACTCCAGCTTTAAAAAATCTCTGAAACTTTGGCTGAAAACTAATCAGAAGTGCACTCATGTGTAGATTACTTTGTCTATTTTCTTATGGCATCATATTTTTATTGTAATTTTATGTTGTGTTATGTGCTATATAGGTGATGTTTGTATTTTTCTCCGCTCTTTTGTTTTATGGGACGTTTCTTATTCTTACCTGCCTTAGGACAACGGATGAAAATTAGCTATTGTGCTAACTCCGGCATATTTACATTGATGCTAACTGCTGTTATGTTGATTAATATGCATTGTCCTAACTTAAATTAAAAAAAATAAAAATAAAAAAAACAGCATCTCAGACTGAGGAAGTCTTTCAGACGAAAGACAAAAACGTTTCTACAAGTTTTTTGCTTTGCTTTGTTTTGTTTTGTTTTTTGAATGTCCAGAGGACCAGACTTAGCTTTTTTAAACGATATACAAAAGCTTTTTCTTGTGGGTCTGAATTTTAAAAATTTAAATTCAACTTTTTCCCTTAAATTATAAAGTCCTTCCTGTTTTGAGAAAGGCTTTTGAATGTTTCCTGGTAAGAAATTGTTTTTTGCTTTAGACAAGATAACAGCTGTTGGTAATTCCACTATGTCAACACATTTTAGCAGATTTTATGAACAGTGCATTTCCTTTTTGATAAATCCTATTGGGTTGGCTTCTTATGCTGCTATAGGCTTACACTACTGGAGGACAAATTAACATCATTTCCTTAAATGATTTGCTCAAATTGAATAGTTTTCATTTGATACTATTTCTATCTTAACATGTGATTCTTGACCTGCCATTGTGTATCTGTTCCTCCTTCCTGTTCCTCTCAAACCAGCCGGTTGAAGCGGATGACCGCTTGTCCTGAGTCTGGTTCTGCTAAAGGTTTCTTCCTCATGCGGGAGGTTTTTCTTTCCACAGTCGCCTTCATTCTTGCTCAAGATTAGAGTTCTGCAATCTCCTCAGATAAAAAATGTTAAATTAATATTTTTATATATGAATGTTTCTGTTCAGTGTCCTGAAATGACTTCTGTTGTGACTTGGAGCTATATAAATAAACTGAATTTATTTTAAAGCATTTTTATGCAGAAGTGCTGCTGAGCAAACATTTGGACTGAAGAGGTCTTGACAACTGTCAATGAAGTGCACCAGCTATCAAATGATGATTTTGTAATAACACTCACACCATCCCTGATGACACATTGCAAAGCATCATGGGACTTCTCCCCATGCTGGCGGTGTTCTAATGAGTTCCCCCAGCATTGCACCACACTGCGTTGTTTTTCATTGTCTTGTGTAATTTCCCTGCTGATGCTGAACAGCTCAATGAGGAGCCGGCCCCTGCAGATATTGCTTTCTGTCTTTCTATCCATTAAGAAGACAGGAGCACAAACAGTATCTCTCACTCTGATGTGCTGAAGGAGTGATAACACACCTCACTTCCTCACAGAAACGCTGCAGTTTCTTTGTCCTGATGTGAAATTTCAAATTTAACTCCCCACCCAAGTTTTCTGCTGGTTCAGCTTCACTTTATTGTTTCATGCTGGTTAATATTTTTAGAGATAATCAACACAGAATAAATTTAATTCAATCACGACAGAATGTGTTAGATTTATGAAATTTGTGAGTTACCAAAAAGACAAATCCCAAAATGGCAAGCAGAATGGACCGCGTGCTCCATCAGACATGGGGTTGTGGTTTATGTCAGCTATAAATAATTAACCGCCCCCAATGAACGAGTCAGATACAAACATTTCACGCCTCGATAATTCATGTGAGCGTGTTCTATTGTTGGTGCACTTAATTGCCACCGAGCTACAAGAGAGAGACAATGCAGCGCATTAATTAATACCAGTATCAGTGGTCAGATTTGCTTCCAGCGACTCTGTAAACAAACCCCGTCCAAAGAGATTTTGCTGACGTTACACGATCAAGATTTATGGTTTCCTGGCTGAAAACCAGTTGTTAATGAAGCAGAATATAGCTGCCCCCACCCACCAAATGCAGGTGTGTAAAAAAGCATTGTTAATGAAGCAGAATATAGCTGCCCCCACCCACCAAATGCAGGTGTGTAAAAAAGCATGTGCAGAGCACTAAACACTGTCGCTTGATCAATGTCAAAGCCTCCATTATTTAAACCTCTGGGGTGTTTTGCTGTTTGCCCTGTCATCCTCATTGTCTCAAATAAATCTTGCAAGCCCAAAGTCATTTCAGCTCCAGTCTCTTAATGAAACAAGCCTC
>JBBPBX010027698.1:0-37115 GCA_038048925.1 Garcialebias charrua
CAATGATACAAATACATTAAACAGTAAACAAAACAAAAAGTAGCAAAAACATTATAAGGTAGATGTACAAAAAAAAATCAAAGACAGGAACATATCTGCATTGGTTTTTGCCAGGATTCCAACAGATTCTGAAAACCATCCAGAGAGGTCAGGGCCGAGAGCTTCAGATCTTTTTGTAAGATATTCCAGGAAGCAGGAGCAGAGTAGGAGAAGGCTCTTTTTCCAAGTTCAGTCCTCACTGACGGAACACTGCAGGTGATCATGTCCTGAGAGCGCACGCTGTAGCTGCACTCACGCAAAGACATGTAGGAGGAGATGTATGAGGGCAGCAGACCAAGAAGTGATTTGAAGATGAAAATGTACCAGTGGAAGAGTCTGCGTGAGGTTAATGATGTCCAGTTAACCAGTGAATACAGGGTGCAGTGGTGGGTACGATAATCACAGCCAGTTATGAATCTTAGTGCACCATGATAGACAACATCCGCAGGGTGCTTGTAGGAGCATTCATGTAGAGAATGTCACCGTAATCAATGGAGGGAAGGAAAGTCACAGATACAAGGCGTTTCCTAGCATTCAGTGTTAGACATGATTTATTTCTGAAAAAGAAACCCTGTTTAACTTTCAGTTTCTTCACTAGGTTTTCCACGTGGAGTTTAAGGGCCAGTTTACACGGCGCGTATTTTGAGTGGAACCGCTACTTTCTCTTTGCGTCTTTGCTTATCGCCTACACGACACCGCTGGCCCCCCTCGATGACACCGATACTTTTCTAACCCTGCTCTCAAGGTGGAAGTTTTTCGCTGACCCCCCGTTGATAATGTAAACATCTCCCGTGGAGCTTTTGTTTGAACACATGCACGCAGCACGCACGCGCAGACAGCCGGCATTTTAACAATGGCGGTGGACTGGACAGTGGACACACGCACCACTTTCTGAACTATAGCTGATGGAATATATTTTGATTCTCATATTTAATTATTCTACACCTTACCTGCATCTGTGTTGGAAGAGAGCAGCTGCCTGGATCCAGTTGTCTGTTAACGAGGCAGTCGGACATTTCACGTGTCACGCTGCACTATAACATACTAAATGTGCTATATATTAACAGTTTAACAATAATAAACAGTATTTATGTTAGCGTGGGAGATATTTACATTTATCTGAGCTAAATGAAGCTATCTGGACTCGTTACGTCATGCCTAACATGCTGCATGTTGAAAATGAAGACACCAGGTTGATTTTTAATTTATTTATTTATTCAACACCACAAACTCATGTCACAAACACTGAGAATTAAATTGAACACTTTTAAAAACACGTTAATCGAACTTTAATGAACTGGACTCTGTTGTTTTCATCCCACTGGACCCACATCCGAACCGCCGGTCCGCTTCGTGGAACAGCTTCGACCTCGCAGGAAAAAAATAAAAATAAAACCTCAGTTGGTTGTTCTGTGATCGAACTAAACACAAGGAAACATTATTAAGAACATCGTTTACCTTGTAGCGCTGCTGTAAATCAGCTGATTCTCACGGACTAAAGTCAGACATGTTGACTCGGTTCCGGTCCAGACGTCCAGTCAGCAACTGGTGTGCAGCGGCCCCACTTGGTGTCAGATCTGTTGACTCTTATCCAAATTCCAGCTTTAACTTGTTGTTAACTTGTTGACAACAACTTGTAGTAGCTGAACTTTTAGCCAGAGAGGAAAACAGGCTGCCTCGTGTGCTTTGTTTACCTCAGGCAGGCAGCAGTGGCGCATGCGCAGTAGTGAAGGTTCCAAAGATCACAGCGCCATCTACAGGCCCAGCATGGTAACTACAGTAAATTCATGAGTACGGGGGGTGGGGGGGAGAGAGTCGTATCCACAGAATTCGCCCATGTCAACGCAAAACTTTCAACCTAATTAACATACCCAAAAGTTGCGTTTCCCCCACACAGTGTCCGTGTAAACAGGGCCTAAATGAGAGATGTGAATCGACCAGGATACCCAAATATTTATAGGAATAAACAATCTCAATAGGAACACCATTTGAGAAAAAATCAGAGGAAGATCTGCTGGGACCGACTTCCTACTTGAAAAAAACATCCCTTTTGTTTTTTCAGCATTTAGGACAAGTTTGAGACGGAACAAATCTGACTGAATGATGTCAAAAGCGGATTGCAGTAACTGGAAAGCCTTAGCTACTGTTTTAGCTCGGCAATAAACAACTGTATCATCAGCATAGAAATGTAAGGATGCATCAGGGATGCTCTGACCTACATTAGCTATGTAGATTGTAAAGAGGGTTGGTCCTAAAACTGAGCCTTGTGGTACACCATTTTTAACTGTTAAATAGCTGGAAAAAGTACCGTTATGTTGAACACATTGCCTCCGATTGGAAAGATAATTAGAAAACCAACCGATGGTGTGATCAGAGAAACCGATTTCTGAGAGCTTATGACACAGGATGTTATGATCCACAGTGTCAAAAGCTTTAGATAGGTCTAAGAAAAGTGCAGCACAATAATCCTTAGCATCCAATGCTTCAACAACATCATTAAGAACCTTCAGAGAAGCAGTTGTTGTGCTGTGTTTTTTCCTGAAACCAGATTGATGGAGAGGTAAGATGTTAAATGAGTCCAGATAATTTTTGATCTGAGAGTTTATCAGTTTTTCTAGAACCTTGGCTAAAATGCAGAGTTTAGAGATCGGTCGATAATTGTTCAATGAGGTGGGATCACCTCCCTTCAGCAAAGGAAGAACAAAGGCTGTTTTCCAAGCATCCGGAATGGTGTTTTGGCTTATGGACAGATTAAAGATGTGAGTCACAGGGACTGTGATGATATGAGCAGCCAGCCTTAAGAAATAAGGAGGAAGTTCATCTTGACCTGCAGATTTTTTAGGATCAAGATCTTTTAACAGTTTATTTACCTCACGGACTGAGAACGGAGAAAAGGAGAAGGTGTGATTAACTGAGGATTTACTTGTAGGAGGGATTTGATTTGTAAAAGTTTGGTTATTAGATGAAGTGGCTGATTTTCCATTTGTAACTGTGTCAAATAATGAACTAGAAGCAACAAAATGTTTGTTGAAACAGTTCAGGATCTCGTGCTTATTTGACACAGGAACAGAATCAACAAGAAGTTGTGATGGGAGGTCAGATGATTGGGGGGTGCCTGAGAGAGATTTGATGGTTTTCCAGAATTTTTTAGGGTCGTTTAGATTTTTGGAGGTCTGAGATAAGAAGTAATTACGTTTTGCGGCTTTGATGGCAGTTGTGCATTTATTCCTCAGCTGCCGAAATTTCAACCAATCAGTGTCTGAGTGTGATTTTCTTGCTGCGGCCCAAAGATGATCTCTCCTGTGCAGGAGGTCAGCTAGTTCAGGAGTAAACCAGGGGCTGTCACGGCCCTTTATCCTGAACTGCCGGAAAGGAGCATGTTTGTTTACAAAGAAAATGAAACTATTATGAAAATAGTTCCAAGCGGTGTTCACGTCGTTGATTAGTAGAATACGTTGCCAATCAAAGTGGGATAGATCCCAGAGGAATGACTGTTCACAGAAACGTTTCAAATCCCTTTTTTGAATTATTCTGGGCTTAGCAGGTGGAAGTTTAGTAGATCTAAGAGCTGCTATTACGGAATGATCACTCAAAATGTTAGCAAATACACCTGTTCCAGGAAATTTATGAGGTGCATTTGTGAAAAACAGATCTAAGGTGGAAGATTTTTCGGGACATTTTTTGTTTGGTCTGGTGGGAGAATCGATAAGTTGTGTTAGATTGAGAGATAGGCAACATTCCTTGAATTTATCACAGAGGGGGGTCGACTTATTCCAATCAATGTTGAAATCTCCTACCATAACAATCTCATTGTGTTTTAAATTTCCTATGAATTCAGTCAGGGAGGACAGAGCTTCAGGTGTTGCGGAGGGGGGACGATAACAACCTACAACAGTTATGATCTGACCTCCCTTCAAACTGATGTTCATAGCTAAAGCCTCAAACTGGTTTACGATTGTTTTCTTAGACGCATTCCTGGTAGCCAAGGAGTCTCTGATGTAAATAGCGACTCCACCTCCCTTTTTAATACGATCACAACGGTAGATCTTAAAGTGAGACTAAACCCAGGTTGAGACGGTAACTCCTCCTTCCAAAATCTCCCTGAAAATGGGCGTGTCGAGAGACAAGGAGGGGTGGAGGTAGAGTTGTGCTTTTGTTCACGCCTCCACCTGCAACAACCTAAAACAAATTAAACCTCTAGCCAACAACATACACCAAGCAACAACAAAGAATAAACATGTAGATGTATTTATCTATTCCACCCATTCCATCCAAAACCAAAGGCCTAAAAAAATGAAAATGAAAAGAAAAATAAAACCGCTTGTCAGGAGTGAAATGCAGCACTTCCATATAAGGTATGCACTTCTCATCTCTGCAGGGGATTGGCTCTGCTTGAACCACCTGTGTGACATCAGAGTGTACAAGACACATCAGAGTGAACAGTCCTGACCAATATGAAAATTAAGGTGCAATAACCTCTGTTCAACCCAAAGGACTACCGTAAACACAGTTTTAGACCAAATATTGCCAAATATTGCCAATTTACACAGATATGCACAATTATGTGAAAATAAACACAGCCATAGTGCTAGATAATATTTTAAACACATTCTAGGGAGTTTATCAGCTAAAAAAAGTTAATTTTGGGTTTAGTCGCACTTTAAGTTCATTGATTGCCAGGTCATTTTTCAAAACAGAATTGTTGAGCCAAGTTTCAGAGATAACGATCACATCTGCCCCAGAAGAACTGATTAGGATTTTCAATTTATCAAGTTTTTTTAGGAGGCTACGACATGCAGGAAATGGAGACCTGAATTATTTTTAAACTCACTGGGAGTACTGTAGTTAATGGAGGGCCCTGGGTTGGGCTGAATCCCTGAGATCAATAAAAACATTAATATCAGACATTTACTTGACTTTTTTGTCACTGATGTGTAGTTACAGGAGTTAACAGTGTAATACTTTGTATGTTCACCCTTTAACAATCAGAATCAGTTATTGTTGCTTTGAGGAACAAAGAGCTGATTTGTTTCATGTTTGGTTGTGTTTGTTTGAAACCGGATTGAGTTTCAACTTTTAGCTTTGAGCTACCAAATGCTAATACCTTATTTTTGGGTCGTATGGAAGCTACATAACTCTCAGTAAAGACTCACTGCTAGACCAATTTGAGTACCGGTAGATCAAGCTTAGAACAAGCTGACAAGAGGTACACATAAGATATTTAAAGTGAAGATGCAGGATGATTATCTTGGAAAACTTGAAGTTAAGACAAAGGTCTTATATATAGACATCCTGCAAGGCAAGGTGAAAACTAAAGATGTCAGGAAAAAACTTGGTTATTTTGCCTTCCTTCTTGCAAAGAGGCTTGAAATGACACATAGCCTACATGGTGTAGCTGATGAAGGATTAAAAATGTGTTCACTTGATAATGTACAGTTGTGTAAAGAGATTGAGACTCTGGGAAGTCAACTTCAAATACTTGAAGTTCAAAACACAGATGAGATAAACAAACTTGAGCTAGAAAATAGAGATTTGAAGGAAGACATCAAACAACTTGAACAGTTGAAAGAGAGAGTTAACATTCTCAAACAAAAACTCGATCAAACAGATGATAAAATTGCACACCTTTAAAATGAAATGAAGGAACAAAACTCAAGTGAAACCATCTGTAGTGATGGCCTCCAGGATGGTAAACACAGCCAATCTGCTGACAGCACTGCACCATATTCCAAACACAATGAATAATCTAAAGGCATATTAAGACCTACATTCAGGGATCTGCAAAGTTTTGCAAAGGTCTACGAAAAGTTAGACCTTGATGGAAACGATGTTCAAATGTACATCCAGGACTGGGATGATTTTTTTCAAGCGTTTTCCAGACACCACACTGTCCGACAAGATCTACCTGATTATTCTCACATTCAGCAGAGAGGTGCATGGCTTCATTAGACATCAAACAAAGTTAATCCAAAGTGACAACCCCCTCCTCTGCAAAGCATTGGAGAAGGACTATCAGTTATGAGCAGGTCCATCTGGTTTAATCCATGCTCTGGTCATCAAGCAGGGTCAAAAAGAAAATCCTCACTTTTACTGCGACCACCTCCTTCATGCGTGTTTTTGGATCACAAAACGAAGTGGGAATGGAAGAGAATAAATACTTCAAAGAACTGTTTAGTTATAATCTCCATCCCAACATCAAAAACCTCCTTGGTATACACGCAGATCTAAAACTGAGTATATTCCAGTTGAGAGAAATGGCCTGCAAAGCTTTTGGGCTATGCAGAGTGGATGAGCCACAACACATAGAATCTGAACGTGTGTTTACTCAGAATACATTCCCTCATTCCTTAGAGCTTGAGGAGTCCAGTAAGGACACTGAACAGTGTGCCAAAGCCCAAAGGCCAACCAGGAGACGGCCTAGTCTGCAAAATGAACGACAGAGATACCACATGTCACCTCGGAGGGACAGATGGCCACGTGACCGAGACACTCGGAAAGAAGGGTGGTCACCTGACCGAGGAACCTGGAGAAACAGGCAGTCACCTGATAGAACCCCTTGAAGGGAAAGGTGGTCACCTGATCGAAACAGTCAATATGACACCTACAGGGGTCGTGACTACAGATCACAGGACCGTCTCAGACGTGAGGACAGATCACTGTTGCCTCCCAACCAGAGAGGATCTGGAAAAGCTTCAAGGTCCAAGTGGGACCAGAACACAAGGAAAGAGAGGAGAGGTAAGTCTTCTTCTCTTACTGAACATGATATTGATGATATCAAATGCCTATTGAAATCTGCAAAAATGGAATACAATGGGGTAAGGTATATTCTTCCAAGCACCACATAGACGAGGACCCAGGTCTTCCCACGGGTACTGTAGCTACCTCTTCCCCACCCTTCAGGGGGGAGGGGAAAAAAGCTCTCGCAGGCCAACCACAAAAAACTGTGGACTTGAACCAGTCAAGTGCAGGTTTAGTTGTGGCAATGGATCCAAAGGAACAGTCCTCGGCCAAGGAGGATCCTACGATCCAGGTTGAAACTCCGGTCCTGCAATTTCTGGGTCACCTCATCAAGAAAGGTGTTGCAAAAATGTTTTACTTATCTTTGGTTCTTGAAGACGTGTTGATGCACGAGGCACTTCTTGACACTGGGGCAGACATCACAATCATGTCAGCAGATCTGTTTAAGAGCTTGCGTCTTGCTGTGAACCATGCCAACAAAGAACTAAAACATTAGTCTTACTCTCTAGAGATAAAACCATACTCTGGAGGAGCGTCAACTCTATCTTCACTGGCACAGGTCACCATTGGTCCGATGACCTTGGTCCACCCCGTGTATATCTCAAGCATTGATTCCACTCCTCTTCTTATTGGGAATTATTTTCTTTACATACTTACCTTTGCTTTGCTTTCGAAGCCTTACGATGTGGGCACATGTACGTGAACCTCTGCCAATCCCTTTACCACGAGGAGTTGATCCACGATGCTACAAGCTAGCTGGTTAAAGAGAGCTTGGATGTTGGCCAGACTGAGTCAGAGGACCAGGCTGACATTGACCCTTTGAGGGATGGCCCTCTCGAGTCTGTGGTGGAAGACACCCAGCAGACACAACCTCTAAAACTGTTTCTGTCTGACTGTGACACTTTTCTTTGCTCTTTGTATCAGTATCAGCTGAAGGCTATTGTCCAGTGATACAAAAAGGCCTCAAACTCCAAGGTTTGATGGTGGAGGATGTTGTCCTAGCTCTCTGGGCTGATAAATCAGCAATCAGCCTTGAGCTTTACAACACTCTACTTCAAAACCGACCTGATCTTGAAATGGTGAAGAAAACTTTCCACTACCTGCAGATTCGGAACCAACCACCATCTACACTGCAGAGGGCATATGTGCCCTCACTTTGTGTTGGAATAAAAGCGTTCTCACACACTCGTTTCAGGTGATTTTTCATTCATTCAACCTTTATTTAGTCAGGTAAATCTTATTGAGCCTCATGGGCTCATTTACAAAAGCGACCTGCTAAAACTAAAGAACGATGAACAGCAATGGTAGAATTTCCTTAAACAATAAACAATAAACAATAGAAAACAAAAGAGAGAAATGCATTTTTTTTTACAAAGTATCAAAAAAACTAGCAAAACATTATAAGGTAGATGTATAAAATCAAAGACAGGAACAAATCTGCATTGGTTTTTGCCAGGATTCCAACAGATTCTGAAAACCATTTAGAGAAGTCAAGGTCGAGAGCTTCAGATCTTTTTGTAAGATATTCCATGAAGCAGGAGCAGAGTAGGAGAAGGCCCTTTTTCCAAGTTCAGTCCTCACTGACGGAACACTGCAGGTAATCATGTCCTGAGAGCGCACACTGTAGCTGCACTCACGCAAAGACATGTAGGAGGAGATGTATGAGGGCAGCAGACCAAGAAGTGATTTAAAGATGAAAATGTACCAGTGGAAGAGTCTGCGTGAGGTTAATGATGTCCAGTTAACCAGTGAATACAGGGTGCAGTGGTGGGTACGATAATCACAGCCAGTTATGAATCTTAGTGCACCATGATAGACAACATCCAACATCCGCAGGGTGCTTGTAGGAGCATTCATGTAGAGAATGTCACCGTAATCAATGGAGGGAAGGAAAGTCACAGATACAAGGCGTTTCCTAGCATTCAGTGTTAGACATGATCTGTTTCTGAAAAAGAAACCCAGTTTAACTTTCAGTTTCTTCACTAGGTTTTCCACGTGGAGTTTAAAAGAGAGATGTGAATCGACCAGTATACCCAGATATTTATAGGAATCAACAAACTCAATAGGGACACCATTTGAGGATAAAATCAGAGGAAGATCTGCTGGAACCGCCTTCCTATTTGAAAAAAACATCCCTTTTGTTTTATCAGCATTTAGGACAAGTTTGAGACGGAACAAATCTGACTGGATGATGTCAAAAGCGGATTGCAGTAACTGGAAAGCCTTAGCTACTGTTTTAGCTCGGCAGTAAACAACTGTGTCATCAGCATAGAAATGTAAGGGTGCATCAGTGATGCTCTGACCTACATTAGCTATGTAGATTGTAAAGAGGGTTGGTCCTAAACTGAGCTTTGTGGTACACCATTTAATACCAGATACCAGACCTACCAAACGCTGTCTATATTGGCTGTGGCATTTTTGTCCGACTTGGACACCATAATAATCTTTTTTTTTTTTTAAAGCGCCTTTCAGGACACCCAAGGACACAATGCACACATGCACAGTGCTTTGTGGTCCTTAACCACTGGACCCAAGGACCAACTTACTCCTGATCTCGACTGCCTTCGATCGAGACAAACAATACCTGGCATGTGTTAAGTAGCCAATAGCCACACCAGTTGTACCATACATGATGATTACTGCATCCACAAAGATACTGACCGACTGATATTACATTATCAAAAGTGAAATACAATAAATAAATATTTATCTGCAATTTTTTTCACCTTCACCTATTTCTTCACTATTAGTTTCAGGCTTTATCAGTTTTATATACATACACTGTTAAATCTCCCCTCTTTTGAATTCTCAAAATGATACGCTGGTGAAGATTGTCAGTCATCCAGGACATGATGAATTCAAAAAAGTTTAAGACAAAAAACTATTGAAAAAACAACACACCTATTAGGAATGTCATCATTGTCACCAGAGTGGCTCCATTGTAAGTCAAACTAACAAAGACCTTAATGAACTCCTATTGTGAGGAGTGATAGAGCAATCTGTACATGTACATGTATCTAGCTTAGCTCAGCTTTATAACTTAAACCTGAAGGTTATGCACCATAACCCATGTTCCCTGAAGGAAGGGAACAAGGTGCAACAAAATGACTATGGGAATTGCGCCACCACACGGTTCACCTGAAGCAATACAATCACGCCTTTTAAGGCAAGTAAGCATCAGCGTCTGCCAGGAGGCTCCGCCCTCCTTGCATAAAAGACGATGATGCGTAACGTATGTCCTCTACATGCACTTCACCAAGCTTGGGCATTGGAAGGGCAAACATGTGTTGCACCTTGTTCCCTTTCTTCAGGGAACATGGGTTTTGGTGCATAACCTTCAGTTCCCTTTCAGTCAGTCCACTGCGGTGCAACAAAATGACTATGGGAACGTACAATCACGCCCTGGAAATGCATGCTTATGAGAACTTTTGCCTTAACTACAGGCGCTAGCCGTTCAATTCTCTGTGGTAGAGAGAACAGCTTGAGTTACGTCTCGTGCTGTGACGTCTAGGCTGTAGTATTTTACAAACGTGTTTGGAGATGACCAGTTTGCAGCTGAACAGATATCAGCTACTGAAACAGAGGCGGCCCGCCAATAGGGGGCACCCGGGCGCCGCCCACCCACTGGAACTTCCATCCACTGGAACTTCTAGACTTTAAAAAAAAGAAAGAAATTATAAAATAAAAATAATTATAAATAAAATCAAGAACAAGAACATATCTGCATTGGTTTTTGCCAGGATTCCAATGCAGATATGTTCTTGTTCTTGATTTTATACATCTACCTTATAATATTTAGCTAGTTTTGCTAGTTTTTCTATTGTTTATTGTTTAAGGTAATTGTATCATTGCTGTTCATCATTCTTTAGTTGGTAGCAGGTCGCTTTTGTAAATTAGTCCACGAGGCTCAATGAGATTTACCTGACTAAATAAAGGTTGAATTGAAAAGTGTTGTTCTAACACAGGTCCAGAACAAATACTGTATGGGTAAAGAAAACAGAAAATGTTTCAAAACTTCAAAAGCTATTACACTTAGTGAAGGCAAGTTGATGAAGTAGTATGTATCAATGCCTTGTTAATGTGTCCACCCTCCTCAAGCCTTGAATCATTGTTTATTTTAAATTTTAAATTTTTATTTTTGCTTACTCAACACTGGAGGAAACTGATACAATTGCAACCAATAAATATTCAAGTAGATATTCGTCAGTCCTAATGGAATGCGGAGGGGAAAATGTTTAAATAGTAATAGTTTCTATAAACATGTGAAATGATTAAAATAAAAAAGAGAAACAATTATTTTATTTTTTTTGCCATGTGAGCTTAGATTGCCACCCACCAAATTTGACAAATGGGGCTTTAACTTCCTGTTTGATTTGGACTGAAAGAAGGTTCATGTTAAGGTCAGCTGATAAATCACTGTTTACAGGGATGTGAGAAAACAAAATCTGTTATCTCCAGCTAATCCAGGAGAGAAAGAAACCTTAGAAATACAGAAAAAGTGGAGCAGAGGTTGCTTACTACTGAGCGTTTTTCCATCATAAGTGGAGAGCATGAAGCTTGTCATCTTGGTCTCTCTGTTTGGGCTCAACCTTGCCCAGCACAACCCCCAAATCAAGAATGGAAGGACAACCATTGTTCACCTGTTTGAGTGGCACTGGGCTGATATCGCTGCAGAATGTGAGCGCTTCTTGGGTCCCAATGGCTTTGGTGGTGTTCAGGTAAACAGTTATTAATCATCACATCCAGTGTGCTTTATGTTCTGTTGGGCTTGGCAACCAGAAATTCAAGTAAATTAAACATTTTTTTGCTGTTATTCCTGTCTGTTTTAAAGTGAATTTATTGTTAAGAAACCTAACACTTTACACTAATTCATGTCCTATATTGCTCATATTATTTTTTTTGTGAAAGAGTCATTTTGAAACCACATTTTTTTTGTCTTTTATGAAACTAAGCATTGTCCCATTTAAAAAGTTCATGTTCATTTCAGTTCTTGATTTGATTCTATGCAAATACATGTTGTATGTTTGAAAGTATTTGTGCAGTCACATGCCGAAGTGTCCCTGGATGAGACACTGAATCCTTCATTACCTCATATGCCCCAACTGTGTATGATTGCAATCTAAAGCACTGTTTAGACTCTATAGAATGATTCATTCAGATTAACTATAGATATGTCGTTGATGCGGCAGTTGTTTGGCGTATTGTTTTTGGGCTGTTAGTGCTTAGCGTATTCTTAGTTTAGCGTATTTCTTAGTTCATGTCTTAGATTTTTTTTACTGTTTTTCCTTTACAATTGCATTGTTTTGTTGCATGTAAATGGGGCCCTGTGTACACAATTCTGTTCCATCACATGTAACTCAAGTGATGAGAATGACAATAAAGAAACAATGACATTAACATTGACCTTGTCCTTGAGTGTTGTAAGAACCTGTGGATAATTAAATTAAGCCAATATTGTTTTGTAGGCACTTTGATTTGTCTATTTGGCTAGAAAGTTACACTGTAAGTACAAGTCATTACCATAACATTCCAAAACGACTGTATTTAATAACTATTAAATCAAACAAATCCAAATAATTTATTTAAAAATATGCGTAATAATATTACCTGTTACATAATTCACATGCGTTAATAACAAACAATATTTGTTTCCCTCTGTTCTGATCAGATCTCACCTCCAAATGAACAAATTGTATTAGACAGTCCCTGGAGGCCTTGGTGGCAGAGATACCAACCAATCAGCTACAAATTGTGCTCCAGATCTGGCAGTGAGGATGAACTAAGGAACATGATAACCAGATGCAACAATGTTGGGGTAAACTACTTCAAATCAATGATTGTGTAAAAGGATATTCTACAGAAAAATGTCTTGTACGTAAGTATGATGTTGGGCCACCAACAGGAAAACCTATGTTGTGGAACTTTAAAATATACATCCATCCATCCATCCATCTTCTTCCGCTTATCCGGGGTCGGGTCGTGGGGGTAGCAGCCTAAGTAGGGAGGCCCAGACTTCCCTCTCCCCAGCCACTTGGAGCAGCTCCTCCGGGGGAATCCCAAGGCGTTCCCAGGCCAGCCGAGAAACATAGTCCCTCCAGCGCGTCCTGGGTCTTCCTCTGGGTCTCCTCCCGGTGGGACATGCCCGGAACACCTCACCAGGGAGGCGTCCAGGAGGCATCCTAACCAGATGCCCGAGCCACCTCAACTGGCTCCTCTCGATGTGGAGAAGCAGCGGCTCTACTCCGAGTCCCTCCCGGATGACTGAGCTTCTCACCCTATCTCTAAGGGAGAGTCCAGCCACCCTGCGGAGAAAACTCATTTCAGCCGCTTGTATCCGAGATCTTGTTCTTTCGGTCATAACCCAAAGCTCATGACCATAGATGAGGGTGGGAACGTAGATCGATCGGTAAATTGAGAGCTTTGCCTTTTGACTCAGCTCTCTCTTCACCACGACAGACCGGTACAGCGCCCGCTTCACTGCGGACGCTGCACCTATCCGCCTATCGATCTCACGCTCCAGTTTTCCCTCATTCGTGAACAAGATCCCGAGATACTTAAACTCCTCCACTTGGGGCAGGACCTCCTCCCCGACCCGGAGAGGGCATGCTACCCTTTTCCGGCTCAAGACCATGGCCTCGGATTTGGAGGAACTGATCCTCATCCCGGCCGCATCACACTCGGCTGCAAACCGCTCCAGTGAAAGTTGTAAATCACGAACTGATGAAGCCAGTAGGACCACATCATCTGCAAAAAACAGAGAAGCGATTCTAAGGTCACCAAAACGGATCCTCTCAACACCTTGGCTGCGCCTAGAAATTCTGTCCATAAAAGTTATGAACAGAATCGGTGACAAAGGGCAACCTTGGCGGAGTCCAACTCTCACCGGAAACGAGCCTGACTTACTGCCGGCAATGCGGACCAAGCTCTGACACCGGTCGTACAGGGACCTAACAGCCCTTATCAAAGGGCCTGGTACCCCATACTCCCGGAGTACCCCCCACAGAACCCCCCGAGGGACGCGGTCGAATGCCTTCTCCAAGTCCACAAAGCACATGTAAACTGGTTGGGCAAACTCCCACGCACCCTCCAGGACCCTGTTGAGGGTGTAGAGCTGGTCCAGTGTTCCACGACCAGGACGAAAACCACACTGCTCCTCCTGAATCCCAGGTTCGACTATCCGATGGACCCTCCTCTCCAGAACCCCTGAATAGACCTTACCAGGGAGGCTTTAAAATATTAAATGTCTTAATAATTAAGTTAAAAAGTGGGAAAATGACTGAATCAGGCAAGAAAATGAGTGAATGTGTTGGCGTAACTTCAATCATGTATTCATTTATAGGTTAACATCTATGTGGATGCTGTCATCAACCACATGTGTGGTGCTGGTGGAGGAGAAGGAAACCACTCTTCATGTGGAAGCTGGTTCAGCGCAAGCAAAAAAGAATTCCCCAGCGTGCCATATTCCAGTTTGGACTTCAATGACAAAAAATGTGACACTAGCAGTGGAAATATTGAGAACTATGGGGACCCCAGTCAGGTTATTACTGATACTGACAAACAAAATATGCAAAATGAGCAGCAATATTTATTTACAGTTTTAAATTTTATTAGTAGTTCCACACTGAAAGGGATGTTTTGTGGAAATTTTAGCTGTCATTGACTGATGTCTTCTATAATTTAGTGGCAGTGCAAGTGAAAAGTCTTTACATCATCATTCAACAATCAGATAATATTTGTACTGATTATTGCTTATGAAATTGTCGTTTAAATACACTGTTATTTTACTTGTTCCAGGTGCGTGACTGTCAACTGGTTAGTCTGTTGGACCTTGCCCTTGAGAAAGAATATGTTAGATGCAAGGTTGCTAAATTCATGAACAGTCTGATTGACATGGGTGTAGCTGGATTTAGGGTGGATGCTTGTAAGCACATGTGGCCCGGTGATCTGGATAATGTTTTCCATCGTCTTAACAACCTCAGCACCAAATGGTTCCCCTGTGGCTCAAGACCTTTTATCTACCAGGAGGTACATTTTAACATTGCCATATATGGTGTGCAATTAAAAACAATGCTGCTGTTTCAAAGCAAGTTGTAGAATTGTTCATGTCATTATATATGTTGTTATTATTCCAGGTAATTGATCTGGGAGGAGGTGAGGCTATCTCATCTAAAGAATATTTCCATCTGGGAAGAGTGACAGAATTCAAATATGGTGCCAAACTGGGAACAGTCTTCAGAAAATTGAATGATGAAAAGCTTTGTTATACCAAGTATGTCTGTTTTTTGCTTTTGACAAAAATATTGTATTTAGTTCATGAAAAATGACTTGCAAATAATTGAGGTCACTTGAAATTTCCCATGTGATTTTATTGCATCTATGTGTCCAGGAACTGGGGAGAGGGA
Organism: Garcialebias charrua; assembly: GCA_038048925.1. Classification (NCBI taxonomy): domain Eukaryota; kingdom Metazoa; phylum Chordata; class Actinopteri; order Cyprinodontiformes; family Rivulidae; genus Garcialebias; species Garcialebias charrua. Next base: position 15,180 of record JBBPBX010027698.1, read on the forward strand.
TGGGGCTTCATGCCAGATGGAAATGCTCTTGTTTTTATTGACAATCATGACAACCAGAGAGGTCACGGTGCTGGTGGTGCATCCATCATTCCATTCTGGGACTCCAGACTCCACAAGATGGCTGTCGGTTACATGTTGGCTCACCCTTATGGACTAACCAGGGTCATGTCAAGCTACCGGTGGGATCGTTACATTGTGGATGGAAAAGTATGTTCTATGTAGGGGAAAAATGCATACCGTAATACTTTGGGCAGCAGTGACAATTCTGAACATTTTTGTGTATGTTATACTTGTGTTCAACAAACGTGAACAATAACAGGATCAGAATGATTGGATGGGCCCTCCTAACAACAGTAATGGATCCACCAAGCCTGTTCCCATCAACCCAGATCAGACTTGTGGGGATAAATGGGTGTGTGAGCACAGATGGCATCAGATCAAGTGAGTTTTAGAATAAACTGCAAAATTCATGCAAATAATTGTTTGAATGATGAAAAAAATTCATGCAAATAATTGTTTTCTGACTTATATGAATCATAAATATTTTATGAATCAGATTCCTAATTTTGCATCACTTTTTCCCCCATATATCTTTGTAAGGAACATGGTCAAGTTCCGTAATGTGGTCAATGGACAGCCTCATGCCAATTGGTGGGACAACCAGAGCAATCAGGTTGCGTTTGGCCGGGGTGATCGGGGTTTCATCATCTTCAACAATGATGACTGGTAAGAATTTTTAGAGCTTATCAGTGAGTGAAGACTTTACTGTACCCAGGTATATTGGCAATATCTTTCTTTAGGATCCTACTGGATTTCTAAACTTTGAAAAGAGAGGGTTTATTAAATTAGTATTATTATGATGCCATTAGATTTGTGTATTTACAGTGGGAACTCAAATCTTATCATCCCCTTTATTGTGTATTTTGTAATTCCTGCAGTGTTTGCCCTATGTTTGTACTTCCAAGGTATTCTAAGATGTACTTTAAATCATTGACTGACTCCTGCAACCAGTATAACACCAATACTTTGATTTAATTATGACAATGTACTGATGCTGCATAAAAAAGTGTGTGTCTTATCCTTCAGGGACCTTGATGTAACTCTGAACACAGGCATGCCTGCTGGAACCTACTGCGATGTCATTTCAGGAGATAAGGAAGGAGACAGTTGCACTGGGAAGCAGACACAAGTTGGAAGTGATGGCCGAGCCCACTTCACTATCAGTAACAGAGAGGAAGACCCTTTTGTTGCTATTCATGCTGAATCCAAACTTTAAACTGCAAATTCCAAATAAAGCCTACTCTAGGAAATAAATTATAAATTTGACGTTTACTGGGTGTTGTTTATTTCCTTCTTATTGTATTTAGTCTTTATTTTTTACATGACACTTTATAGAAATTTGGAACTTGACAAAAACATGCATTACCAAGCTCAGCTATTTCAACTATATCCCTTCCAAAAATTCAAGTCTGAGTGATACAAACTCATATTCCAGTGTATGAAGTTTTGTATATTCCTGTTACATGTCACTAACACAGAAAATTATTTTGAAATAGGTTTTTACTATGTTAACAATTTTACCCCAAATTCAAAACAAGCAAACCTTTAAGCAAGTTCCAAAGATAAATCCTTATTCAAGGTCCAATGAGACTTTGTTGTTCGCATCACTTGTGGTACATGAAGTAAACAAAATTGTTTACTCAAGGTCCAGTTACACCCAAAAAAGCCATATATTCATTATTCAACACTTGCTTTTCTCTAGGGCGGACGTCTCCTCTTGGTCTCCGCTTTGCTTTTGCTTTGTCTTGTCTGTGAAACTGTCTGAGAGCCTCTCTTCTACAAAATCTTCCGAATCATAACTATGGACTTCAATTTGGTCAGTTGGTCCCTCAACACAACTGATAACATTTCTTCAAAAAGAAGACAGGCTGTAGGCGAGCCGATTTGCCCTGTTGGCATGCACACAGCTGGATATCTCATCGACTTGGAAGACTTGATGATGTGTCTATCTCTGCTGTCATCTGTGGATCTTAAGGACACATATTTAATTGGATTTATGATAACTGGTTCCTGCTTTTTGGATTTGGCTGGTTCCTGGTCTATCAACACACAAGGAAGACGTCTGCACCAAATCTGGACCTGGTCAGGCTGTCTGCCTTACATGATGGCTTGGTTCATGTCTCAAAAACCCAGACTTTTGGCTGAATGGATTAGATCTTGGGGATTTTCTCAGGCATGTTCCATTTGTTATGGTCATTTTAATTTGGACATTTCGGAAGCGAGTGGACCGGCACAGACTGAAGGTAGATGTCAATAAAGTTCTGCCTGTTCCCAAAATAATCGTGTTTTTTCTGACATTCGGCTCCCAGACTGGCCTTGATAGGCCGTCTTATCTCAATACGCCTGATAAGTTTTGTAAACCTGATGCTCTCACCCCCTCCCAAACCTGCTACTGAGGAATTCCACTGACTTTTCAGAGGAGCCCAGCTGAATAAACATTCTGCCATCATTTCAGGACTTTGGATTCGCCTCTGGCCGTCCTTGGCATCCCCCCGCCTTTGAGTACGTCACATCCCCCGCCCCCTCTTTGCGTAATGTCGGTGTAATTATGTGCTTGTGTGCGATATTTTTTTTTTTATTACCACATTTTTGACCTTCAAACAGAGGTCAAAAATGTGTTAGGATATTTTTTTGTCTCCAAACCCTATGTGTCATTTTTCACCACTTTTATTGTCTGTCCAACATATCTCACTTGTAAATGAGTCTTTGAGGCTCAATGTGACTTATCTGTTTAAATAAAGGTTGAATGAATGAATATATATAGTATAAAAATAGATAAAATGTATATAAGGATCTAAGATTTACACTAACACTAAAATTATAAATAAGGTGTAATAAACAGCAACTGGAACGAGAGTCAGTTGTGAGCAGATGGGTAGCAGCTTATGGGTAACATATCAGCAGCACAGATAAAGTGTCAAATGTTTGATTAAAGTGCTATTACAGTGATTTTTTTCTGGATCAGGAAATTAAGAGTCTTACAGCTTCAGGGTAGAAGCCGTTCTTCATTCTAATGGTTCTACACTTAATGCCCTTCAACCTTCTGCCTGAGGGGAGTGGGGCAAAAGTGTGTATGCTGGGTGAGTGGGGTCCTTCAAGATGCAGGTGGCCCTCTTCCTGAATCTGGAAGTGTAGATGTATGTGATTGGGGGGAGGCTGACTCCAACAGTCTTCTGTGCAGCCTTCACTGCCCTCTGTAGAGCTTTCCTTTCTACAGCAGTTCAGTTTCTGTCAACACATTGATGCTGGCGCACAAGATGCTCTCCACTGCACACCTGTAGAAGGAGGTGAGGACTAAGCTTCCTATTCCAGCTCGCCTCAGCAGCCTGAGGAAGTAGAGCTGCTGATGAGCTTTCTTGATCAGAATGGAAGTGTTGTAATCTCAGTTGAGGTTGTGACTCGGGGGCACGTCCACATACTGTACATGTAACTGGTGGCCACTTCCACCACAGATCCTTCTATGTAAAGAGAAGGGGTAGGTGTATATCCCTTCTGTAATCCACAATAATCTCCTTCGTCTTCTTCACATTGATGTGGAGGCTGTTCCTGCACCAGCACTCTAGGTGTTCCACATCCTGCCTGTAGCCAGACTCATCATTGTTTGAGTTGCATCCAACCACTGCTGTGTCATCTGCAAACTTTACAATATGACAGCCTGAATGGGTACGTGTGCAGTCATGTGTGATCAGAGTGAACAGGAGCGGGCTCAATAGCTCGGTTAGGTTCTTCTCTAGTCTGTGGAATTACTAGTGCCTTAATTTATATAGCAATGGATGAACATTCTATTTTTTGTGTGTCTTATTATTGTTATCTTTTTTTTTTTGCCTGTTTGTTGTTTACTTTGGACCATGTGTGTCTGAAATAAAGTTTTGATTGATTGATTTAGACTAAAAGTACTATTCAATTATCCAACAATGTTCAGTCAGGTTTTCTGGAGAGTTGCGTTTTTTGTTTGTTTGTTTTGTTTTTTGAGGGACGTTTTGTCGTTCATTCGAAGGACTTCTTCGGTCTGAGGAGATACAAATAAACTGTTTCTCTACAAGCAGTATACTCTAATAGTAGACCAACCAGTTTGCTGGTGATGAGATGGTTTCTGGGGGCCGTCCTCTCCCCTGTCGACTCCTCCCAGGCAGCCAACAGCCAAATTGGTTCAAGACATAAGGTTCATGCTAAGTAATCCAGGTAAAAATCACCATCAAACTGGTTGGTCTACTATCAAAGTGTACTGCTTGTGGGAAAACAGTTTGTGTCTCCTCAGGCAGAAGAAGTCCTTCGGATGAAGAACGAAACGTCTCTCAAGAAGAAAATAAACTGTCCAGATGACCTGACTGAACATTGCTGAATTTTATTTTATGTTTTAACCTGGATTACTGAGCATGAACCTTGATACTATTTCAAGTAAAATGACAAATACATTTTAGAGTCTGTTTGGAAAAACATGTCAATTCTGGGGTGTTTTAGTAAGACTAAACACAACATTACCTATCAAATCACATATTTTTACTGCTTAGTGTCATCTACAATTTTTGGACACATCTAAAGCTTAATATTTATATGACATGCTTTTCAAAGTCTGTCTAACAAATGTATTCATGTGCACAGCTGCTTTCTGAGTAGTTATATGATGTTTTCTTCCACTTATTTTCCAATGGGCCTTTTGGCACTGTGTGGTTAGTGGTTAGCCAAAAAAACATCACAGAGAGTTTGTCCAATCCTGCATTGAATAAAACCAGTAATTCTAACAGCAATTGTTGACTCACTGATTTTTTTTCTGCCTTTAAATCAAAAGCTAACAGTTTTACATATCTTTTAAAACTGCATTGAGGGTACATATAAAAGAGTGTATACGGTAATCTAATATTCATGATATACTGTATTTAGCCGATGGAACTTTTATGAAGAACACATTGAGGGGATAATGTGGGCTTCAGTTTATTACCAGTGGATACTTTGACATCTTGGAAAGTGAACAACTGATCAATTGATCAATTGATCAACTTTTAAATGTATACCATCTGAGTTGCAAAGTGTAATAATTCTGCATACCGGTAGTCAATTCAAAATACTTAAGCACTCAATTTTGGGGGGTCTAATTCCAGAAATAAAAGCTCAACATAGCATTTTTTTTTTAAATAAATAAATGTGATTTTACTGCCACTCACATTGGTGGCATTAAACATTCTTTATCAGAACAACCAAGCAATACAGTGCAAGTCTTTTTTGGAGAAACCCTAACTTAGTTATTCAAAAACGAGTTGCTGGTATTTTTTTTTTAGAATACTGCAGTATTATTGTAGCCAGGGAGGATCTTTACACAAAACAACACAGATTTTGATGACATTGAATGAGTTTTCAAATAAAGACATGGTTTCCTTCTTCACCAGTAGCACCACACATGATGATCACTGCATCCACAAAGATACTGACTGACTGATATTGACAGTTACAAAAGTGAAAGAGACTAAATAAATATTTATCAGCAATTCTGTTTCTTTCACTTTCTTTCTACTTTCACTTAGAGTATTTCTTTGCTATTAGTTTCAGGCTTTATCCGTTTTTTTTTTTTTTATACATACACTGTTAATTTTTCTCTTCATTTGAATGCTCAAAATGGTACGCTAGTGAAGATTGTCAGTCATCCAGGACAAGGTCCATCCATCCATCCATTTTCGTCCGCTTATCCGGGGTCGGGTCGCGGGGGTAGTAGCCTAAGTAGGGAGGCCCAGACTTCCCTCTCCCCAGCCACTTGGAGCAGCTCCTCTGGGGGAATCCCAAGGCGTTCCCAGGCCAGCCGAGAAACATAGTCCCTCCAGCGTGTCCTGGGTCTTCCTCTGGGTCTCCTCCCGGTGGGACATGCCCGGAACACCTCACCAGGGAGGCGTCCAGGAGGCATCCTAACCAGATGCCCGAGCCACCTCAACTGGCTCCTCTCGATGTGGAGAAGCAGCGGCTCTACTCCGAGTCCCTCCCGGATGACTGAGCTTCTCACCCTATCTCTAAGGGAGAGTCCAGACACCCTGCGGAGAAAACTCATTTCAGCCGCTTGTATCCGAGATCTCGTTCTTTCGGTCACAACCCAAAGCTCATGACCATAGATGAGGGTGGGAACGTAGATCGATCGGTAAATTGAGAGCTTTGCCTTTTGACTCAGCTCTCTCTTCACCACGACAGACCGGTACAGCGCCCGCTTCACTGCGGACGCTGCACCTATCCGCCTATCGATCTCACGCTCCAGTTTTCCCTCATTCGTGAACAAGATCCCGAGATACTTAAACTCCTCCACTTGGGGCAGGACCTCCTCCCCGACCCGGAGAGGGCATGCTACCCTTTTCCGGCTCAAGACCATGGCCTCGGATTTGGAGGAACTGATCCTCATCCCGGCTGCATCACATTCAGCTGCAAACCGCTCCAGCGAAAGCTGTAGATCACGAACTGATGAAGCCAATAGGACCACATCATCTGCAAAAAACAGAGAAGCGATTCTAAGGCCACCAAAACGGATCCTCTCAACACCTTGGCTGCGCCTAGAAATTCTGTCCATAAAAGTTATGAACAGAATCGGTGACAAAGGGCAACCTTGGCGGAGTCCAACTCTCACAGGGAACGAGCCTGACTTACTGCCAGCGATGCGGACCAAGCTCTGACACCGGTCGTACAGGGACCCAACAGCCCGTATCAAAGGGCCCGGTACCCCATACTCCCGGAGTACCCCCCACAGAAGCCCCCGAGGGACGCGGTCGAATGCCTTTTCCAAGTCCACAAAGCACATGTAAACTGGTTGGGCAAACTCCCACGCACCCTCCAGGACCCTGTTGAGGGTGTAGAGCTGGTCTAGTGTTCCACGACCAGGACGAAAACCACACTGCTCCTCCTGAATCCGAGGTTCGACTATCCGACGGACCCTCCTCTCCAGAACCCCTGAATAGACCTTACCAGGGAGGCTTAAGAGTGTGATCCCTCTATAGTTGGAACACACCCTACGGTCCCCCTTTTTGAATAGGGGAACCACCACCCCAGTCTGCCAATCCAAGGGAACTGCCCCCGATGTCCACGCGATATTGCAGAGTCGCGTAAGCCAACACAACCCCACAACATCCAGAGCCCTAAGGAACTCAGGACGAATCTCATCCACCCCAGGAGCCTTGCCACCGCGGAGCTTTTTAACCACCTCGGCGACCTCAGCACCAGAGATTGGAGAGCCCGACCCAAAGTCCCCAGGCTCCACTTCCTCAGTGGAAGACGTGCCAGTAGGATTGAGGAGGTCTTCGAAGTACTCCGCCCACCGACTCACAACATCCCGAGTTGAGGTCAACAGCACGCCATCCCCACCATAAATGGTGTTGGTCGCGTACCGCTTTCCCCCCCTGAGACGTCGGATGGTGGACCAGAATCGCCTCGAAGCCGTACGGAAGTCATTCTCCATGGCCTCTCCGAACTCCTCCCACGCCCGAGTTTTTGCCTCAGCAACCACCCGAGCCGCATGCCGCTTGGACTGCCGGTATCTATCTGCTGCTTCCGGGGTCCCACAGGCCAAAAAGGCCCAATAGGACTCCTTTTTCAGCCTGACAGCATCCCTCACCGCCGGTGTCCACCACCGGGTTCTAGGGTTGCCACCACGACAGGCACCAACAACCTTGCGGCCACAACTCTGATAAGCTGCCTCGACAATAGAGGCGCGGAACATGGCCCACTCGGGCTCAATGTCCCCCGCCTCCCTCGGAACGTGTTCAAAGCTCTCCCGGAGGTGGGAGTTAAAGCTCCGTCTTACGGGAGACTCTGCCAGACGTTCCCAGCAGACCCTCACAATACGTTTGGGTCTGCCAGGTCTGACCGGCATCCTCCCCCACCATCGGAGCCAACTCACCACCAGGTAGTGGTCAGTTGACAGCTCCGCCCCTCTCTTCACCCGAGTGTCCAGGACATGCGGCCGCAGATCAGATGAGACGACAACAAAGTCGATCATCGAACTGCGACCTAGGGTGTCCTGGTGCCAAGAGCACATATGGACACCCTTATGCCTGAACATGGTGTTCGTTATGGACAATCCATGACGAGCACAGAAGTCCAACAACAGAACACCGCTCGGGTTCAGATCAGGGGGGCCGTTCCTCCCAACCACACCCCTCCAGGTCTCACTGTCATTGCCCACGTGAGCGTTGAAGTCCCCCAGCAGAACAAGGGAGTCCCCAGGAGGCGCACCCTCCAATACCCCCTCCAAGGACTCCAAAAAGGGTGGGTAATCTGCGCTGCCGTTTGGTGCATAGGCACAAACAACAGTCAGAGCCCGTCCCCCCACACGTAGGCGAAGGGAGGCTACCCTCTCGTTCACCGGGGTGAACCCCAACGTACAGGCACCGAGATGGGGGGCAACCAGTATGCCCACTCCTGCTCGGCGCCTCTCACCGGGGGCAACTCCAGAGTGGAAGAGTGTCCAACCCCTCTCAAGGAAACTGGTTCCAGAGCCAGAGCCATGCGTTGAGGTGAGTCCGACTATTTCTAGCCGGAACCTCTCAACCTCACACACTAGCTCAGGCTCCTTCCCCACCAGAGAGGTGACATTCCATGTCCCAATGGCCAGCTTCTGTAGCCGAGGATCAGACCGCCAGGGTCCCCGCCCTCGGCCACCACCCATTCCACAATGCACCCGACCCCTTTGGCCCCTCTCACAGGTGGTGAGCCCATGGGAAGGGGGACCCACGTCTCCTCTTCGGGCTGTGCCCGGCCGAGCTCCATGGGTAAAAGCCCGGCCACCAGGCGCTCGCCAACGTGCCCCTCCTCCGGGCCTGGCTCCAGAGTGGGGCCCCGGTGACCCGCGTCCGGGCGAGGGAACATTGTTTCCATTTATTTTTCTCATCATAAGGGGTCTTGTGGGCTGCGCTTCGTCTGGTCCCTCACCTAGGACCTGTCTGCCTTGGGTGACCCTACTAGGGGCATGAAGCCCCTGACAGCATAGCTCCTAGGATCATTGGGACACTCATACCCCTCCACCACGGTAAGGTGGCAGCCCAGGGAGGGGACAAGGTAAATTCAAAAAAGTTCAAGACGAGAAAAAACTGAAAAAAACAACACACCTATCAGGAATTTCATCCATGACACCAAAGTGGCTCCACTGTATGTTGAACTAAAAAAGACCTCAATGAACTCCTATTGTGAGGAGTGATAGAGCAATCTGCATATGTATCTTAGCTCAGCTTTATAACTCAAACCTCACACACTTTGTTGAATTGAGAAAGCTCCTCGGATGAAAAGCGATATGTCTTCTGTTACAAATCAAGCCCGAAACTATATGTTGACATTTTAACAATTAGATATTTTGACATAAAAAATATTCCAGTCTGGAGTTTTGGGAAGACCTTTGGACGAAGCCCATTGGACCCTCCAGATCAATTAGCCAAAACTGATGTCTTTCTTTCAGTCAAGCATGCATGTGTATCTCAGTGGTAGGTAGGACAAATAGATTTTTTAATTCTCTTTTTAAAATTAGTATTTATTTATTTTTGTAATGCTCTACTTGTGCACAATGCCAGTTTGTGTTAGATTTTCTGCTTCCACTTAGTTCTGAGCTGCTGCAGCACAGTGTAGCTGCTATTGACGTTCTGCTTTCAGTCAAGACTATGGGAATAATCCCTTCTAAGCCATGGAGCATCCAATTCTTCAGCCTACTTGCATGTGGAACAGTTTTGTTGTCGTCGTCGTCGTCGTCGTCGTCGTTGTTGTACTAAATGTTTGCTCATGCACAATGCAAAGGTGTTTTTGCTCTTTACATTGGATCTAAAACATTTTTGTCAAAGGACATGAAACATGGAACACCACAGCAACGTACAGTCACAGATGAGGCATCTCTTCGGGGTAAGTCCAATACCCCTGGTGATGGGTTTTACAGAGAGTGTCAAATGTAAAAGTGAAGCATCACAAAGTGAGCTTATATCAAATAAAATGTAAAATAGGTCAAATAAAATAAAACCAATACTTAAATTAACGATTTACTTTATATGAGATTGACCTGCCTAAATAAAGGTTGAATGAAAAATATGTTAAATGTGGAATCAAAAAATGCATTCATAAAGGTTTTCTTCAGTATATGGTAAATTTTTCCCCTAAGGAACTATACTTTGGCAGAACGTTTAATTTCATAGCTAATATATGTCAGGTCTGAGGCCCATTCTTTAACAGAGCAAAATAATGATTTATAATTTTAGATGAAAAGCTATATGTAGCATTGATGGATTTAAAAAAATATATAATTTAGTTTATTTTGTGAGTGTGCGTTTGTTTGTTTGTTTGTTTGTTTGTTTGTTTGTTTGTGCGGCCGTGGCACAGTGGTAATGGCAGTCGACCCCCAATCGGAAGGTTGGAGGTTCGAATCCCGCATCCGCTCACCATGTGTCGTTGTGTCCCTGGGTAAGACACTTAACCCTGAGTTGCTCCCGGTAGGTCTGGATGGCGCCTTGCAAGGCAGGCTACCACTACAGGTGTATGAATGTGTGTATGAATGGGTGGATGGTTGGTATTGTAAAGCGCTTTGGGGCTCCTCACAGGGGGCTGGAAAGCGCTATATAAATAAGCTCCATTTACCATTTACCATTTGTTTGTTTGTTTGTTTGCGTGCGTGCGTGTGTGCGTGTGTGTGGTTGGGGGTGTGGTGGGGATATTTGTCTGTGAAATGTTGCCTTTTTTTTTTGCTGCCACAACTTCTGCTCTACCATCATCCTTAGCACTGGCACCCCCTCAGGGCTGTGTGCTGAGTCCTCTCCTGTTTACTCTGCTCATGTTTGACTGTGCACCTACACATCCAGGCTGTCATACTGTAAAGTCTGCAGACGATACATCGTTGGATGCATCTCAAACAATGATGAGTATGGTTACAGGTAGGAGATGGAACACCTGGAGAGCTGGTGCAGGAAGAACAATCTCCATCAAAGTGAAGATGACAAAGAAGATGATTGTGGATTTCAGAAGGGACAAACACACCTACCACCCTATGTACATAGGAGGATCTGTGGTGGAAGTGGCCTTCAGTTACAGGTACTTGGCAATGCACCTGAGTAACAACCTCACCTGGGACAACAACACTACCAGACAGCTGTGAAGCAGAGGTCCAAGCAGAGCTGGGGCAACAACACTACCAGCCTGATTAAGAAAGCACATCAGCGGCTCTACTTGTTCAGGGGGCGGAGGCGAGCTGGACTCAGGAGCTCAGTCCTAACCTCTTTCTACAGATGTGCAGTGGAGACCATCCTGTGCTCCAGCATCAATGTGTGGCATGGAAGCTGTGCCCCTGGGTAGAGAAAAGCTCTGCAGAGAGTGGTGAAGGCTGCACAGAAGACTGTTGGAGTCAGCCTCCCCACCATCACATACATCTACACCTCCAGATTCAGGAAGAGGACCACCTGCATCATGAAGGACCCCGCTCACCCAGCATAACATACTTTTGCCCCACTCCCCTCAGGCAGGAGTTTGAAGTGCATCAAGTGTAGAACCACTAGACTGAGGAACAACTTCTACCCTGAAGCTGTAAGAATCTTAATTTCCTGATCCAGACAAATCACTGTAATGGCACTTTAATCAAACATTTGACACTTTATCTGTGCTGCTGATATCTTACCCATTAGCTGCTATCATACCCATCTGCTCACAACTGACTCTTGTTCAGGTTCCTGTTTACTAAACCTTATTTATATTACATTATTATTGTTGTTGTACATCTTAGATCCTTATATACTGTTTTATCTTTTTTTTATATTTTATATACTGGTATATTGCTTTTTTGAGTGTAACTGGTCCTATTTTGTCTACTTTATGTACCACATGTGATGTGAATGACAATACAGTAGTCTCCTTGAACTTTGAAGAAATATTTAACTTTGGGACTTTTAATTAAAGGTTTGCTTGTTTGTAATTTGGAGTAAAAATGCCATCATGGTTAAAAAAAAAACATTAAAAAATGTCCTATGTTAGTGATGTGTAACAGATGTATACACAACTTCATACACTAAAATATGAGTTTATGTGAAGTCTCATCTAAACAGTGTTGCTCAGATTTGATTTTTTTGTAAGGGAAATAGTTGAAATAGGCTGAGCTTGGTATTGCATGTTTTTGTCAAGTTCCAGATTTCTATAAACTGTCATGTAAAATTAGAGACTAAATAAAATAAGAATGAAACAAGCAACACTCAGTAAACATCAAAATTATAATTTATATCCTAGAGTAGGCTTTATTTGAAGTTTACAGTTTAAAGTTTGGATTCAGCATGAATAGCAACAAAAGGGTCTTCCTCTCTGTTACGGATAGTGAAGTGGGCTCGGCCATCACTTCCAACTTGTATCTGCTTCCCAGTGCAACTGTCTTCTTCCTTATCTCCAGAAATGACATCACAGTAGGTTCCAGCAGGCATACCTGTGTTCAGAGTTACATCCAGGTCCCTGAAGGATAAGACGCACATTTTATTTATACAGAATCAGCACATTGGCATAATGAAATCAAAGTATTGGTGTTATACTGGTTGCAGGAGTCAGTCAATGATTTAAAGTACATCTTAGAATACCTTAGGGCAAACATAGGGCAAACACTGCAGGAATTACAAAATACACAATAAAGGGGATGACAAGATTTGAGTTCCCACTGGAAATACACAAATCTGAAAATTATGCACCATAACTCATGTTCCCTGAAGGAAGGGAACGAGGTGCAACATACTTGCTATGGGAATTGCACCCCCGCGTGATTACCTGAAGGAATATACTCACGCCTTTACGGCTAGGGGCGTCACCGCCGCGCCAGAGGCCCCGCCCTCTGGGTACTTAAGCGGCTTGCGCCCCTCCATCTTTCTCCAAAGTTGCACTTCACCGAGCTTTCAGCATTGAAAAGGGCCAGATATGTTGCACCTCGTTCCCTTCCTTCAGGGAACATGAGTTATGGTGCATAACTTTCAGTTCCCTTTCAGTCTGGTCTCTCGGTGCAACATACTTGCTATGGGAACGTAATCCATTCACGCCCTTGAAATGCTCAGTAAAATGCATGCTAGAGTGAACGTCTGCCCTTGACCAGCAGGCATCTCAAAGCTACTTTCTACTGTGTGTTAGAAAGGACAGCCTGAGTGACGTCACCCACAGTAACATCCAAACTGTAATGCTTTGCAAAAGTGTTTAATGAGCTCCAATTCGCAGCAGCGCATGATGTCTGCGACTGGTACACCCTTGAATAATGACCAGGAAGTGGCCAAGCCCCTAGTGGAGTGAGCATGCACTCCAGAGGGTACCTGTTGACCTTTGCTATTGTACGCCCTTTTAATGGCCTCAGTCACCCAATGTGAGAGGCGTTGTTTTGATAGGGGCCTCCAGTAGCGAGTGCTGCAAAGCAGACAAACAGTTGGTTTGTTTTCCTCCATTCGGCTGTTCTCTGCATGTAGGTGCGTAAAGCCCTCACGGGGCAGAGAGCCTTCAGCCTTTCCTGTTCCTGAGTGAGGAAAGGAACAGGTGGGAAGGAGGAAAGATCAAAGTCTAGACTCCTAGGTTCAAAGTCAAGACCTTGGGAGTGTATGCAGGATTAGACCTTAATGTGACCTTTGACCCATCAGGGACGAATCTGGTACACATTGGATGTACAGACAATGCATGGAGGTCACCCACGCATTTCGCCGAGCAAAGTGCCAGGAGTAGAGCAGTTTTATAAGATAATAAATCCATCTTAACCTCACTCAGTGGCTCGAATGGGAGGTCACAGAGAGCCCCTAGGACCAGGCCAAGATCCCAACCAGGGGTCAGGGTCCTGCTGGGTGGTTTAGTCTGAAGGACACCCTTCATAAATCTTATTATGATTGGATGTGCTCTACGTGTCCTGTGTCCCCAGCCTTCGTGACAGGCTGAAATAGCTGATAGGAAAACTTTAATCGTTGAATAAGAACGACCTTTTTCCAGTAAGTCCTGAAGGAAAGTCAGGAGCTGAGCCAAGTCGCATGCATAAGAAATAATATTTCTTTCTGAGCACCAGGCTTCAAAAATACGCCACTTTTGGGCGTATAGAGATTGTGTTGATCCAGCACGGGCATTTTGTATGGTTATTACCACATTTTCCGGCAGGCCTGACGCCATCAACCTGTTCTTTTCAGCCAACAAGCTGAGACTTTTGGCAGTTCCTGGCCTAAGTGGCTGTACTGCCCCTTCTGGTGACACAGAGGCTGTTAACCCCTGGGGGTCAACCAGGTTGGGAAGAAGGCCTCCTTGCCAATGTGCCCCCAAGTTACCCTGCTCAGGGGTAATTGAGGGCAGATGTAACCTGTCATCCTTATTAGACAGGATTGGAGCAGAAAGTCTATTTTCCTCCTCCAAGTTTGGAGTCCTGGGCTGTGAGACTGCGAGTTATGTAAGCGAGCAGATCTCCTGACTCCAATCCGTTTTCTGGGTGGTCCAGTTTACTGGTCCTTGGCTTTAATGGAGCATTGGTACCAGGTAAACCGACCGAGGTCTGTGTTTCACCCATTGGGAGAATTATTTTTGAAAGCAGATTTGGATCAGCACAGAGCGGGAGGTCACGTGCTGTCTGACTACTGCTTGGACATTGCGTGTCCCTCGTTAATAACAAAGGAGCGGCTGCAACGTGAGAACGTGGGGGTGTTCCTTTTGGTTTGGCAGACTTCAGATTATTTGGTGATAAAGAGCCCAGTCCCCCTCAAAAAACAGGAAGAGAGATCTGATTCAGCTCTGACTTGTTTTCATCCACAGCAGGCTGAACACAGTCGCTGCTGTGAAGGTGTGAAGTTTGTGGCTGCCTGAGGGCATCTGATGTAGCCCCCCCATCGTCAGACTCTGTCAGCTTGCCTCCCTGAGGTGCGGACATGTCACGTGTTTGTCTGGTTAGTGTATTGGCTGCCCTATCGTTCACAATGGAGCGAGGGCTTGAGCATGTGACCCTCCTCACCTGTCTCCATGAGAGGTGTGGGGGTGTTTGCAGACGCCTCTGTGTCTGCTTACTGCAGATGAATCAGAGGCACCCTGCTGGGGTTTATTGATTAGGCTAATACCCCGTGGGCCGTGAGGGAGGGGGAAAAAGGCCCCCTCCCTTTATGACGGCTTGCAGGCCAGAGGGACCTGTTTTGCTGAAGATATTTGTGTGTTGTTGTTTTGTTTTTGTTTTTTTAGAGTCAATAAAACAGAGAGGAGCTGTTTCATGAGCTTTATTCGTGCTTATGTGCAATGACGTACATGATTCTATGTCACTCACAGCAGAGAAAGCATGATTTGTGCATGCTGTAAATATACCAGCTTTTTGTACTGTGTTACAAGCAAAGTCTGGACATGAAGGGATCATTCCCATTACCACGTGGGCGGGTGATCGTGTAACGTGGAAACGTGGACCTGGTTCATCAGGCACGTTTTTGTCTGTTGTCACGATTCGCCGAGGAGGCCCTGTGTTTGGTCGCCTGGTGGGGAACAAACCTGTTTTTAATCCATGCGTGCTCTGCACAATGCTGGCCCGGCGGGGGTCTCTGCCGGGGCTATTCCTCGTATGCTGGCTGCTTCTGTGGTGGAGCACGCGTTGCCGAGTGGTGCTGAGACTGCACAGGTCTGTTTCTAGCAGACTCCCTTGGCAGGGCGAAGCTTCTCCGGGGAATGCCCACCAGGAGAGCTTCCGCCTGTCTGCGTCTTTGGTCCAGCTTGGTCTGAATTCGCTCCAAAGCTTTACCAAACAATCCCGTCGGCTCTATCGAGTGGTGGAGAAAAGGCACCTTTTGTCCCTCCGGGAGATCCGTTAAAGTCATCCAGAGGTGGCGGATCGCGATGACCACTTCCGCCATTCCCCTGCCCTGTGCAACAGCAGCTGTCCCCATCATACGGAGCACAAAGTCTGTTGCTCTGCGGGCTTCGTCCAGCAAGTCGGCGGCCGCCTGCTTGTCCGTTGTTGTTTGGAGCTGTTGCAGTTTTTCGGCCAGGTAAGCCTGCATTAACGCGGACGCGTTCATGGCGCGTGCCGCGAGTCCCTGAGCCCTGTAGCACTTCTCGAGTAGAGACGCTGAAGCTCGACAAGCCTTGCTGGGAAGAGTTGGTTTTGTTCCTGATGATTTAGGAGCCAGGTGAGACGCTAGTGTGTCCTCAATCTGAGGCACGTTAGCTATTCCCACTTCATCCATCCCGTCTACGTCGAGGAACTGTGAGAGGGGAAGAAGCATAGGGGCTCTTGGTTGAGTCCAGGTGCGAGTTAGTTCTGTGAGGAAGTCCGGGAACACGGGCATCCTTTGCCTCGTGGCGGCCTGCTGCTTCGAGTAAAAATAGTTTCCTGCCAGCCTCGTGACCTGTTGGCGAGGCGGAGGTTCAGGCCATGGGATGTGCAACGCGTCCGTTGCTCTGTGGCACAAGTCGAACAGAGCAGGGATGGAAAGGTCAGTTTCTGGGAGCACAAGTACCGGGGTCTGGGAGAGATCTTCACCCTGATCCTCCAGTTCCACGTCTGCCTCCTCCGTTGAAAATTCACCCGAGTCTGAAATCGAGATCTCGTCCTTGTTCATCATGCCATGGGTGTCGAACTCGACTGTTACCCCAAATTTACACTACATGCGTTCCGGCTCCGCCCCGCTCCGGTCCGACCTCCGCAGCAAATACGCACCCATTATAATCAATGACAGAATTTACACTGGCTCCGCACGGCGGCAGCGAGATGCGGAGAGCGGACGGCAGTCCGTCAAAATTAGAAATTTTTCTATTTCTGCCGGACGCCGGAGCTGGGCCGGAGTCAACTTTTGAAGATTACGTCGCACCAACAGGAAAAGGAACGAGCACAACTTCCGTATTTACAAATAAAATCACCACGGGCGGACTAATCCTAGCTCTATACGGATTTTTATACTTTTATACTTTTTTTATACTAGTATGCAAAAACTCAGGACAGTATTATGTTCATTAAATGTTTAGTGTTTTAGTTTTAGTTTTAGAGTTGGTGTAAATTTTCATACTCTTATACCACTATGCAAAAACTCAGGATAGTGTTACAGTTTTACTATTTTATGCTTATGTCTATTATTATATGTTTCAGTGTTTCAATGTTTAGATGTTTACTGTTGCACCGAGGGACTGAGAGAAACGCAATTTCTGTCCTGTGTATGTCCTGTACATATTGCAGTTCTGACAATAAAGTTGACTTTGACTTTGACTTTGATT
This sequence comes from Garcialebias charrua, assembly GCA_038048925.1. NCBI lineage: Eukaryota > Metazoa > Chordata > Actinopteri > Cyprinodontiformes > Rivulidae > Garcialebias > Garcialebias charrua. The sequence goes on from JBBPBX010027698.1 coordinate 32,391, forward strand.
TATTTGTACAAAAATGCTGTCAAACTATAATTTATGACTACGCCTACAAACACAATACAATAAATAAATAAATAAATAAAGTGTTTTATTCTGAAAATGTAATACATCACTTCCTGTTGCTCAAACCATGTCCTGTCGCTCATTTACGAGAGAAGATCAAGGCAGCAGTCTCTACTGTTGTTCTCCTTCTTCCACCGAATGAATTGTTTTGTTCTGACTTACTTATTTATCACTTGATTTATCGCGCGATCTCGCAATTCCCGCGCATGCGTCTCGGAGCGGCGCATCCATGCGGACCTGAGCTGAGCGCAGGTAGTGGAAACTGGACTCGCTCAGCTGCGACCTGCGGAGCGGGGCGGAGCCGGTACGCATGTAGTGTAAATTTGACGTTAGGTCCACCATAGGAGCCAGCACGTCAGGGCTGTCGCCCCATTCGACTCGTGTGCTATCATGTAGAGCCATGTTCTCTAGCTCCGACGTGGGAGTGAGGGGCTCCGTGGTGTCCGCGTTTGCTGGTGTCGATGAAGCGCCCATGGCTTTGGCGACGAGGTCATCCCGATGCCGCAGCATCGCATCCATCATGAGGCTGCAATGTGGGCAAAGTCGGGCGTATCTAGTGCTGTTTTTGCATGAAGCATTCCCAGGCAGACTGGACAGGCCTCGTGGGTGTCCGTTGCTGCGAGGGAGAAACCGCATCCACTGGGACAGGCGCGCAAAGTTGGGCTCGCCGTCCCGTTGGTTTTCCTTGGAAGTCTCGCCTTTCGCTTTCCTTTCTCCGGAGGCATGTCCGAGATGAGGCGGGCGAGTCCTTCCAGAATCTTTTTTCTTTTTTCTTGAAATGTCTCCTCCGTCGCGTCGCTTTCGCTGGCTAGCTCGCTAGGAGTTAGCAAAATAGCTTTTTTCTTGTGGCGTAGTTAGCGCCGTCGAGCGAAGCAATCTGTAGAGAGAGGAGAAGAAAATACTTTGGGGTTAAGAGAAATGTGCCGGACTAGCTTTCGCTAGTCCAGCAGTACGCAGGAATAATTCTCTGTGCGCTCTGTGCAGGGAGCAAGCTCACCTCAAGTTGAGCGATGAAGCAACAGAGAAGTCCCGCGAAGAGGTAGTTCAGGTTTAGCGAGGTGAAGGGCAAAAAAGAGAAAGATGGAGGGGCGCAAGCCGCTTAAGTACCCAGAGGGCGGGGCCTCTGGCGCGGCGGTGACGCCCCTAGCCGTAAAGGCGTGAGTATATTCCTTCAGGTAATCGCGCGGGGGCGCAATTCCCATAGCAAGTATGTTGCACCGAGAGACCAGACTGAAAGGGAACCAGAAAGTGATAGTGCAGAAGGAATATCTGCCAATCTTGTAAAACAAAAGTTAATGGGTGCAGGAGTTTGTATAATATGTGAAATGCACTGAAATTTCAAAGGATGATGCAGTGAGTTAAGAGGGAAAAAAGTTACATTTATATTAGGAATAATGAAAAGTGAAGCTGGATTTTAGGGGCTGAATTTAAAACAAAACAATCATTCAAGGGAGCATTCTCCACAGCAGATGGTGGTGGTAATGTGCCTTTACATTGATTACAAACTGCCCCAAAAGCCAGCGAAGACGGAAACTCCAGTTGTTTCTGTATTATTGAGTTTAAAGCACAATCATTCAGATAACAGGCCAGACATTTTATTAGAAATACTCCACACATTATTTAGAATACAAACAGTAGCATATTTATGGGTACTACCAGCACACATTGAAATACAAGGAAATGAGATGGCAGACAAGAGGGCAAAGAAGGTAACTCAAAATCATATTAATTTTAGAGTACATACAAGTAAATCAAAGGTGAAAAGTATCATCAAACAAAAACTGAAGAAAGAATGGCAGAAAAGATGGGACGGAGAAAGAAAAGGAAGATGGTTTTATAGGATCAAAAAGACAGTAGGAGAAACGAGAACTGGAATAAGGACCAGAAAGGAGGAAAGATTAATAACAAGATTGAGATTTTGATATACGGAACTTAATTATATACTATTTCAAATACAAACACATAACGCAGGGAAATGTGAGCACTGCGATGTGGATGAAACAAACAATACAACATGTTATACTAGAATTTTAAAAAAATGAGCAAGAAAGATGAGGAGAGTTTGAAAAGATAAAAGAAAAGTTTAGCATTATAGATACACTGCAACATAACTTAAGGAGCAAACATATACAAATTATGATTAGATATTTTAAGAAAACAAAATTGATTAATAGATCTTGATATACTGTACAGTATTGGTTTATGATGACCACACTCCATACCAGTTGGTGGCGGTAATGCGCAAGTTCAGTTTTGTGGCCACCGCCAATAAGCTACACAAGAAGTCGAAGAAGAAGAACTCTGGTTGTTTGTTTCCTGTGATTGTTTCTTGTGAAGTAAACGATCCGGTTGTGTGGAGATTATGGCAGGCGGACAGCGAACAAGTGACTTATTCGACAGCATTCTCTTAGCGGATGAAAGGTGAGTTTGTTGTGAGAGCCTTGTGTAGTTTACTGAGCTGTGTACTCGTCGGCTAAGAGAAAGTAGAGTTTGTTTCGGAGCTGAAATGTAACGTTTCTGCTTTACGTGCGATGCGCATGCGCGAACGATGGCAGCTAACAACGAACTGCAACACAGCCAAACAGCTAACTAACCTGTTCAGCAGTATCATATCAAAATGTCATTATTGTTCAACTATATTCAATAAAAAAAAAGAAATAACCTCATTGTTTAATGCGTTTTGCGTTAAAAAATACAGAATCTGCTCATACTGTCATTACTTTTAACTATCATGATTGCTTTTATTTTTGTAAACCTTTATTTAACCAGATAAAAAACTCATTAACCTCTTTCACAAGGGTGACCTGGCAAAAAAAGGCAGAAGCGCACATCATAAAAACAAGATAAGTAATAAGATACAGAATAGGATTTCAGAAATATATAAAAACATACAATATGACAGTAATTTAATTTAAAATGTAATTTCAGGAGTCTGTCAGCCAGAAGCATAACAGATACAGCTTTATTTTTATCTCAGTTGCAAATAGACTACATTACATTACATGTACAGTATATATGCACTATATCATTTTATATATAAAATGTAAGTAAATATATAAAAACATACAATATGACAGTAATTTAATTTAAAATGTAATTTCAGGAGTCTGTCAGCCAGAAGCATAACAGATACAGCTTTATTTTTTATCTCAGTTGCAAATAGACTACATTACATTACATCTATATATGCACTATATCATTTATATCCAATGTAAGTAGTGACAGTTTCCACTATATGAGTGATTTCCCTGAATGAAGGCTGGTTTGAATCAACTTGTACGAGGCCAAAAGTCTAATCTGCACTTATTGAAATCATAAAGGGTTTAAACCCAACCTTATCTGACCATCAGCAGAAGTGAATGCAAACTGTCTGCATCCAAACTCAGGTGTCATTTCAAGACCGATGATTTGTTTTAAATGTGCTTTAATGTGTCTGTTTTGCAGGTTTAGAGGTGAGGGCTACCAGGAGGGGTTTGAGAAGGGGACCAGTCGGGGGCTGAAGGAAGGACGCAGACATGGAGCCTCCCATGGAGCCAAGCTGTCCTCTGAGGTAAGGAAGAGAGATTAGGGGTTATGTTTGCAATTGAAATGACGCCATCTGTCAATCAAACCAGTAGGCTTGTCAGCAACTGCTCAGTTGATGATAGCAATTTGTCCTGAAGTGAAACACCCTTTATCAGCTAGAGCTGCACCCACTTTTACTCAGACAATATTGTCGGGATTTTGCATTATGGATGCTTTGCAGTTATCCACAGTATTCCTACGCCCCATGATGCTTTGCGCGAAATGTGCACACGACTTCCGGTTGACCTGAAACCCCGTTTGTTTACATGCGAGTAATACAGTTGAAGACAGTCCAAACTTTGTTGTTTTAGTTCATTAAAAATGTGGGAACACCACTCGTTTTGTTAAAAGAGGAGGGACAAATAAAAAGAAATTACAGATGTTACCTGATCGCGCAGACATAATTTAAAAATAACGCGTTTGCTCCGGCCTCTCGGCTAAGGTTTATTAGCAGCTATCTCGGCTAAAGCTACCGGTCGCGTCTGAGATCTATCGTTTTAAGAGTAAATCTTCCAAAACTCTCATTAATAAACCCTCCCTGAATAAAAATATGTTACCTGATCGCGCAGACATAATTTAAAAATACATAAATAGCGAACGCGTTTGCTCCGGCCTCTCGGCTAAGGTTTATTAGCAGCTATCTCGGCTAAAAATACCGGTCGCATCTGAGATCTATCGTTTTAAGACAGTAAATCTTCCAAAACTCTCATTAATATCCCTCCCCGAATAAAAAGAAATAACAGATGTGACCTGATCGCGCTGACATAATTTAAAACTACATAAATAGCGAACGCGTTTGCTCCGGCCTCTCGGCTAACGTTTATTAGCAGCTATCTCGGCTAAAAGTACCGGTCGCGCCTGACATATGTCATTTTAAGACAGTAAATCATCCAAAACTCTCATTAATAAACCCTCCCTGAATAAAAAGAAATTACAGATGTTACCTGATCGCGCAGACACAGCCATAGAGAAGGATGCAGGGACACTCTTTCTTTGTTTTGGGTCCGTGTTGAAAACACTGTTGTTTTAGCCAAAGATTTAGCTTGGTCCGGTTGTTGGTGCAGCCGCGAACAGCACAGCAGGTACCTGAACCCCGGTAGG
>JBBPBX010027699.1:0-21017 GCA_038048925.1 Garcialebias charrua
TGTGTGTGCGCACACACGCAAACCGTGCGCCTCAGCACACTTTGCGCATTGCACCCAACATACACACACACATACACACACACACACACACACACACACACCAATACATATATATTTATATATATATATTTACGCACACGCGCGCGCACACAAAAGCATGCGCGCGCCTGCATGCAGCCTTTAAAATAAAGCAAACTCCGCTGTGAGCGGAGTGGTAATGTGTTGCGCTGCCACTCCAGAAGACGTGAGTTGAAATCTCACTTGGCTGATTTTTTTTTTTTAATTATATAATACGGTTATACTCCCGCACTTAATTTACTGTATAGATATTTGGGGTACAGCATGCAAAACTGTAACTAAAGCCTATTTTTATTTTACAGAAGAGAGCCATAAGAATTATTACAAGAAAACATTACTGCCATCCATCAAATGCTTTGTTCTACAAATTGAAATTGCTAAAGTTTTTTTTTTAATGATTTGGTTGACTATAATATTCTTTTATTATTGTTCAAAGCTCAGAATTTATGGTTTTGTGTGAGAAATCATTTAATATCTTATATTTTTTATATATATGCGATTGCTATTTGAATTGATTGTTAATTTTGTTTGAAGAAGGGGCAGAAATAATTAGATTTTTTTCTTCTTCTGCCTCCTTTCATTTCATGTATTGTTTTGTTTTATAATGTGGTTTTGTAAATAATTTTCTTGTGTTTTTACAATTGGAAATGAATAAATTCAATAAAAAAAAGAAAGAAAGTAGAACCAGGTGGGAATTGAACCCGAGTCTTTTGAGTGGAAGGCGGATGTGTTCCCCACGGGACCACTGAGGCATATACATCTTTTGAGGTCCAATTTCTGTTAAACAAACCACCCGCTCATGAAATCCTGGCTAGACCCCCGATGAGAGGAACTCGCAGAGGTATGCAGTGGGAGGGAAGAGGGAGGGATTTATTATAATTTATCCCCCACGTCTTGCCAAGTATAAACACTCAATGCGGTCGGTGACACACACGCAATTGCATCATCGCTCGGTTCACTCAACGGGGGGTCAAAGACGTAAGACAAGAGTATAAACCTAGCTTTAGTCAAATAGCTCATTGAATTTGCATTTTTGCAGCCATTGGTATGTATGTCTTCTGGCAACGCAATCTATTTGTTGCAAATTATCTGTTTCTACCTGTTAATTCTGGGTCCAGCGGACCATGGCCGCATTAATTCATCTTCACAAGGGGCTGGTGCCCTCCTCAGCCCAATACAAGCCACTCCACAACGGATTTGTTTGCCCATTCAATTTGTGATGCCTCATGCTCTGAAACTTTTCTGTATCATTCATATTACTGTCCTTATTTTCAGTTCTCAGACTACCTGGAATCACTGAATCTTATCAACACATCTGGATCTGCCCATCACTGCGACTTTCATTGTTTTTGGGCTCTGAATGATCGTGTCTTCATTAATGTTTCACATGGTTCAATTATGGGGGCAAAATGTCACACTGTTAACTCCTGTAATTACACATCACTGACAAAGAAGTCAAGTAAATGTCTGATATTAATGTTGTTATTGATCTCAGGGATTCAGCCAAACCCAGGGCCAATCACTAACTACTGTACACCTAATGAGTTTAAAAATATTTCAGGTCTCCATTTTCTGCATGTAAACGCTCATAGCCTTCTAAAAAAACTTGATGAACTGAAAATCCTAATCACTTCTTCTGGGGCAGATGTGATCGTTATCTCTGAAACTTGGCTCAACAATTCTGTTTTGAAAAATGACCTGGCAATCAATGAATTTAAGATCTATCGTTGTGATCGTAATAAAAAGGGAGGTGGACTCTTTGGCTGCCAGGATTGCGTCTAAAAAAACAATCGCAAACCAGTTTGAGGCTTTAGCTGTGAACATCACTTTGAAAGTAGGTCAGCCCTTAACTGTTGTAGGTTGTTATCGTCCCCCCTCCGCAACACCTGAAGCTCTATCCTCCCTGACTGAATTCATAGGAAATTTAAAACACAATGAGATTGTTATGGCAGGAGATTTCAACATTGATTGGAATAAGTCGACCCCCCTCTGTGATAAATTCAAGGAATGTTGCCTATCTCTCAATCTAACACAACTTATCGATTCTCCCACCAGACCAAACATAAAATGTCCCGAAAAATCTTCCACCTTAGATCTGTTTTTCACAAATGCACCTCACAAATTTCCTGGTATAGGTGTATTTGCTAACGTTTTGAGTGATCATTCCGTAATAGCAGCTCTTAGATCTACTAAACTTCCACCTGCTAAGCCCAGAATAATCCAAAAAAGGGATTTGAAACGTTTCAGTGAACAGTCATTCCTTTGGGATCTATCCCACTTTGACTGGCAACGTATCCTACAAATCAATGATGTGAACACCGCTTGGAACTATTTTCATGATAGTTTCATTTACTTTGTAAACAAACACGCTCCTTTCCGGCAGTTCAGGATAAAGGGCCGTGACAGCCCCTGGTTTACTCCTGAACTAGCTGATCTCCTGCACTGGAGAGATCATCTTTGGGCCGCAGCAAGAAAATCACACTCAGACACTGACTGGTTGAAATTTCGGCAGCTAAGGAATAAATGCACATCTGCCATCAAAGCCGCAAAACGTAACTACTTCTTATCTCAGACCTCCAAAAATCTAAACGATCCTAAAAAATTCTGGAAAACCATTAAATCTCTCTCAGGCACCCCCCAATCATCTGACCTCCCATCACAATTTCTTGTTGACTCTGTTCCTGTGTCAAATAAGCATGAGATCCTGAACTGTTTCAATAAACATTTTGTTGCTTCTAGTTCATTATTTGACACAGTTACAAATGGAAAATCAGCCACTTTATCTAATAATCAAACTTCTACAAATCAAATCCCTCCTACAAGCCAACCATCTGTTAATCACACCTTCTCTTTTTCTCCGTTCTCAGTCAGTGAGGTAAATAAACTGTTAAATGATCTTGATCCTAAAAAATCTGCAGGTCCAGATGAACTTCCACCTTATTTCTTAAGGCTGGCTGCTCATATCATCACAGTCCCTGTGACCCACATCTTTAATCTGTCCATAAGCCAAAACACCATTCCGGATGCTTGGAAAACAGCCTTTGTTCTTCCTTTGCTGAAGGGAGGTGACCCCACCTCACTGAACAATTATCGACCGATCTCTAAACTCTGCATCTTAGCCAAGGTTCTAGAAAAACTGATAAACTCTCAGATCAAAAATTATCTGGACTCATTTAACATCTTACCTCTTCATCAATCTGGTTTCAGGAAAAAACACAGCACAACAACTGCTTCTCTGAAGGTTCTGAATGATGTTGTTGAAGCATTGGATGCTAAGGACTATTGTGCTGCACTTTTCTTAGACCTGTCTAAAGCTTTTGACACTGTGGATCATAACATCCTGTGTCATAAGCTCTCAGAAATCGGTTTCTCTGATCACACCATCGGTTGGTTTTCTAACTATCTTTCCAATCGGAGGCAATGTGTTCAACATAACGGTACTTCTTCCAGCTATTTAACAGTTAAAAATGGTGTACCACAAGGCTCAGTTTTAGGACCAACTCTCTTTACAATCTACATAGCTAATGTAGGTCACTGCATCCCTGATGCATCCTTACATTTCTATGCTGATGATACAGTTGTTTACTGCCGAGCTAAAACAGTAGCTAAGGCTTTCCAGTTACTGCAATCCGCTTTTGACATCATCCAGTCAGATTTGTTCCGTCTCAAACTTGTCCTAAATGCTGATAAAACAAAAGGGATGTTTTTTTCAAATAGGAAGGCGGTTCCAGCAGATCCTCCTCTGATTTTATCTTCAAATGGTGTCCCTATTGAGTTTGTTGATTCCTATAAATATCTGGGTATCCTGATCGATTCACATCTCTCTTTTAAACTCCACGTGGAAAACCTAGTGAAGAAACTGAAAGTTAAACTGGGTTTCTTTTTCAGAAACAAATCATGTCTAACACTGAATGTTAGGAAACGCCTTGTATCTGTGACTTTCCTTCCCTCCATTGATTACGGTGACATTCTCTACATGAATGCTCCTACAAGCACCCTGCGGATGTTGGATGTTGTCTATCATGGTGCACTAAGATTCATAACTGGCTGTGATTATCGTACCCACCACTGCACCCTGTATTCACTGGTTAACTGGACATCATTAACCTCACGCAGACTCTTCCACTGGTACATTTTCATCTTTAAATCACTTCTTGGTCTGCTGCCCTCATACATCTCCTCCTACATGTCTTTGCGTGAGTGCAGCTACAGTGTGCGCTCTCAGGACATGATTACCTGCAGTGTTCCGTCAGTGAGGACTGAACTTGGAAAAAGGGCCTTCTCCTACTCTGCTCCTGCTTCATGGAATATCTTACAAAAAGATCTGAAGCTCTCGACCTTGACTTCTCTAAATGGTTTTCAGAATCTGTTGGAATCCTGGCAAAAACCAATGCAGATTTGTTCCTGTCTTTGATTTTATACGTCTACCTTATGTTTTGCTCGTTTTTTGATACTTTGTTAAAAAAAAATGTATTTCTTTCTTTTGTTTTTTTCTCTTTTTTGTTTTCTATTGTTTATTGTTTATTGTTTGTTTATTGTTTATTGTTTAAGGAAATTCTACCATTGCTGTTCATTGTTCTTTAGTTTTAGCAGGTCACTTTCGTAAATGAGCCCATGAGGTTCAATAAGATTTACCTGACTAAATAAAGGTTGAATGAATGAATGAATATGAGGCCATTCTGTTGGTGTGGAAAAGGCCTTGGGGGCATATTTATATATCAGAGTCAGAGAGTCAGAGAGTCTTTATTGTCATTTGCACCGCATGTGGTACATGGGGGTAGCAGCCTAAGTAGGGAGGCCCAGACTTCCCTCTCCCCAGCCACTTGGAGCAGCTCCTCTGGGGGAATCCCAAGGCGTTCCCAGGCCAGCCGAGAAACATAGTCCCTCCAGCGTGTCCTGGGTCTTCCTCTGGGTCTCCTCCCGGTGGGACATGCCCGGAACACCTCACCAGGGAGGCGTCCAGGAGGCATCCTAACCAGATGCCCGAGCCACCTCAACTGGCTCCTCTCGATGTGGAGAAGCAGCGGCTCTACTCCGAGTCCCTCCCGGATGACTGAGCTTCTCACCCTATCTCTAAGGGAGAGTCCAGACACCCTGCGGAGAAAACTCATTTCAGCCGCTTGTATCCGAGATCTCGTTCTTTCGGTCACAACCCAAAGCTCATGACCATAGATGAGGGTGGGAACGTAGATCGATCGGTAAATTGAGAGCTTTGCCTTTTGACTCAGCTCTCTCTTCACCACGACAGACCGGTACAGCGCCCGCTTCACTGCGGATGCTGCACCTATCCGCCTATCGATCTCACGCTCCAGTTTTCCCTCATTCGTGAACAAGACCCCGAGATACTTAAACTCCTCCACTTGGGGCAGGACCTCCTCCCCAACCCGGAGATTTTGGCAAGTTTCAATCATTACTTTTCTGCTTAAATCCATCCGGCTAAAGTTTGTGCTTCAACTCAGACTGCGTTGCCTTTGACCACAAATTATAAATTCTTGTGATCTTTGGTCAAATGTCGTTGGAGGAGTATTTAATTTCAACACGACCAGGTTTTCATGAGGCAATCTCATGTATTTGAAACACAAATACCTTATTTTTTTTTCCATCAAGTTACAGCCACCTAAAACGTGCGGCTGTGATTTGCAATTTTAATGAAAATACAGTACTATACTTGAAAAGGTTTAGAATTTGAAACATCTACAATAAAACGTTTTCTTGCAATTTGAAAATTTTGTGTACAGACCTCGATTATTTTGCATTTTTCATTGCTTTTTTGCCTGATGGCAGGACCAAAATAAGATTAAATATGTTGTAGTTAACGCACTTTGAATGCATAATTGGTTGAACACTACTGCAAATCAAGTGGCTTACCATTAAGAACATTCCTATGGAAATTGTACATTGACAAATGAAAATGAGAGGAAAAGCAGCCAATATGCTGGTGAAGATAATTCCCATAATGCTTAGCGTTTTTGTTGTTGTTTTTTTCAGCTTTAGCTGGACAAACTATTGGTTATAACTATTGGTTATAATGGGTAAGACAACAAAACCCACTCTCTTAGTGGTTAAGGGGAGTGGCTGTGTTGTCTTTCCCATCATGCTTAGCGCTTTTTTAGGTTTTTTTTTCAGCAGCACCATGAGTAAGGAGGACATGTTTGTGGTGTACTTGCCTCCTGTCCTGTGTGCTGTTAAAGTCAGTGGGTTTCCTATTGTAAGGCTTAAGAGTATCTTCATTAGGTTTAACTCATACCATGTTAAAAAGGGCAGTCACAGAATGTGATTGAACTCAGGTGCTCTTTGAAGCTGGTATCGGAAAAATATTGGCAGGTTGGATCCGATATCCAATACTTAAATAATGCTAATATCCGATACTGATACTGGATTGGATCTGTCCCATCCCTAATATTTAGTTGTTTTGTCTTAGTTAATATCTTAAAATATGTTAAAAGAATGTGAAAATGTTAAAATGGGACTAGACACATTATTTTTTACTATACTAAATGAATTTTCTAACTAATTCTTCAGATCCAGTGTGACTCATGTGAGAAATGGTTCCACGAGCAGTGCCTAGGTTTCAGTGACGAAGTCCTGGAACTAGCAAGAGAAAACAACTGGAACTGTCTGTTGTGTTCTTGAAACCAACGTTCAGTGCTCCAATGCTGTGAGCCTTGGTACCCTTCTATTTGAATAATGTAACTTTTTTATCACAGTAACACAAAAAAGTATTTCTATTTTTATTGACCGTTGTAATTAACTTCGTTTCTGCACCTTCACTGGCTATTTTTCAGGTAAATTGTATGGAAACAGATTTCGGAGAAGTCCTGTAACAAGCCAGAGAAAATGACTGGAACTGCTTGTACTTGAAAACTGACATTAGTTTTTGTAGAAATGTTTTCATGGTAAAATAAAAATTACTTTAGATAGTTTTTTTTTACTTTTGTAATAAACATTTTTATTTCTGGTATAAATGATTCTGATTATGGTTTTTGTTTTACTTCAGCGTGTAAATAATGTACATTTCATATAATTTGACAGTAGCAAAATTAATATCAACATGCAATATCTTACATCACGTCAACATCAAGTAACAAAGTCAGCAACTTGTTTATATTACAATGAACTGTCCAAGTTTGGAGGTGCTTTATTTTGTAAGTCAAGATCAGATGTTGCTGAAAGTTGGTGAGCAACATCTTGGGGTCCTCTAGAGTCAACCTGAAGTGGGAGTGGTGCGTGAAATCTAACAATTATCCAGCAATACAGTCAGCAACTCATGTATATTACAATGAACTGTCCAACTTTGGAGGTGATTTATTTTGAAAGTCAAGATCAGATGTTGCTGAAAGTTGGTGAGCAACATCTTGGGGTCCTCTAGAGCAGGGGTCCCCAAACTTTTTCCTGTGAGGGCCACATAACTTTTCCCTTCTCTGGTGGGGGGCCGGAGTCAGTTTGTAACAGGAAAAAGTGTGATGATTGCAGGAGTGCCTAAATGTAAAAATGTATTGTTTTCCAGAAAGCACAATCAAATAACCCTCTCTGGGTTCTTCACAGCACAAAAGTCAGGAGATAAATAATAACACTATTAATAAAATAAATAATAACACTATTAATAAAATAAATAATAACACTATTAATAAAATAAATAATAACACTATTAATAAAATAAATAATAACCAAATAACCCTCTCTAACAAAAGTGCAAATATATTCTGCTGAGCTAACAGTCCACTTTTTAGCTTTGAGAGTTTGTCTACTCTCATTTGGCCTTGCAGGCTATCATACTTGTCTTTGTGACGGGATTCATAATGTCACCGCAGATTGTATTCTTTGAATACCGCTACCGCCTCTTGACAGATGACACAGACAGCCTTTTCTTTGCATTGAACAAAAAAAATCCTTTGTCCACTGCAGCTTAAATGCCCTGCATTCTGAATCAAAATTTCTCTTACCTAATCTTTTTGCCATTATTCCATTCTGTCTTTGACAGGGGCGGGTTTAGGATTTTTTTCTGGGGGTTGCCAGATAGGGGCACAGACCGCAGAAGGGTGGAACACAATAAATCAAATGTGGAACAATAGTTCAAAATAGTTCATAACTAAGGAACATTTTATTGCAAAAGTCCAACTTTATTATCAAATACAAATACACACATGAAAAAAAATCTAAATGCTCTATGGTATTGTTCTGGGGGCCGCATCCGGCCCGCGGGCCGGAGTTTGGGGACCACTGCTCTAGAGTCAACCTGAAGTGGGAGTGGTGCGTGAAATCTAGCCCTTATCCAGCAATAAAGTCAGCAACCCTTGTTTATTACTATAAACTGCGGGGGGGGGGGACAAAGTAGCAAAGCAGTTTTATTTTTATTCATAATGGAAAGCTTTTGGGGGGAAAATTGTCATTCTCACATAATGAACAGGCTACACACATGACCAGAGATAACAGTGAAATTGACAGCTTTTATTTATTTTGGGGAAAAATATTTGACACTCTCACATAATGAATACACATATAACCAGAGATAACAGTTAAATTAACAGCTTCAGATTTAATTTAATTATTTTTCAACTATAAACAGGTTTTATTCATGTATTTTTTATCTATTGACAACGTTTATTTTCAGCTTTTATTTTGAAAAGCAACACGCAACGCTTCACCACGGCATTACCGTAGTACATCTTGTAAACGTGCATAAATACGCCAGTGAGGGCTCACGGAGCTGAGTGGAGGCTCACTTTACCGCTGTTCCAACCTATTCGCAGCCTCCCGTAACAATTCAGAAACTGAGCGTGGTTGTGATTCCTCCATAACTTCAGTACTGTTGAACTGATGCCGAAAGCGCCAAGTAGGAAGGCATGCTCAATCGATCTGCACACTGATCGTTCTATTTCCGGTTTATTGACCAATAGTAGAGCTGGACTTAGAAAGCAGCCCTCCTCATTAACATAACGATGAGGCAGAAAACAAAACAGAAATAAATACAGCAAATAATACAGCAATAAATAAATACAGCAATAAATACAGCAAACGGAAAAACAGCGAGAAAAAGGCAAAGCAAAATATCTATTGTTATTGACGGAAACTCATGTGTAAGGAGATATAAAAAAGAATATATATATTTCTGCTTTTATTTCTCATGTGTAAGGAGATATAAAAAATATATATATATATTTATGCTTTTATTTCTCATTAAAATATATATTTCTACTTTGATTTATATATTTATTCTTTTATTTATTATTATTTAGGATATATATTTCTTTTCTACTTTGATTTATATATTTATTGTTTTATGTCGGATATATATTTATTCTTTTATTTATTATGTCAGTTTGGTCCTCCATAAGAAAGTCCTGAACTAAAGGCTTATCAGGGCAGCAGACATGGATATATTACATGGATAGATAGACAGACTGATTGACTGACTGACTGACTGCCTGACTGACTGACTGATTGATTGATTGATTGATTGATTGATTGATTGATTGATTGATTGACTGACTTGTTAATACCCATTTGGGAAATTTATTTTCTGCATTTTTCCCATTACACATTCAGGGAGCAGGGGCCTCATGTATCAAAAACCTGCGTGGATTTCCTACTGAAAAGTGACGTACGGTGAAATCCAGAAAAGTGTCTACGCACAAAAAGATCCAGATTTATCAAACTGTGCGTACACCTGAATCCACGCACATTCCTTTTGTACATCACAATTGACGTGGAACTGAGCGCACGTGAGACACCTCCCCTGACACGCCTACATTTACATATGTTAAACAGATGCTAATTACTTCCTGCATGTGTGAAGGACATGTTTGTTTGATCCCTGCGCGATCAGAAATGATTTCTAGATTCGGGAAAATAATGAATTTAATATAATATGAGTGAGGACAAACATCCTAAGTAAGAATAGTAATAAAATGTGTTCATCATGCAAAGAACGAGTGATTGTGTGTCGGTATGCGCACCCTGCTGTGGTGCGCGAACCGGCTCATTCATTCATTCTGTGTGGAAATATTAACTTTGCGCACGAGTTTATTACCATTATTACTGTAAACACAGAGGAACTTACTTGGATGTTTGCTAGAACATAGATCTTTGTTTATGTAGATGATGTGAAGAAACGAGTCTGTGCGTCTTGGTGGAGACATTTCATGACATCACGTGATGTTGGCGTCTCCAGACGCTGCGCGCCCCCGCAGCCCTGTGCGCAGTCTGTCTGTGAAGCTTTTACTCTCCTACAAGTTATATAAGGTGTACTTTCACGTGTCATTTTGGAGAAATCTACAATAAACGCAGATAATGAAACACCTCCAGCTGCCGTGTCGACACCGGTGAGGGTGCGCGCGCGCTCCAAGCGCGACCACTCAGCCTTTGGAATCATATGGATGAGACATTCCATTGGACATGATCCGGCTTTGTGTGGACTGGACTGCACAGTCCCGATCGACCTGCAGCTCCCTCTGTGGAACAGTTTGACCGCTGCTTCTGTATGCACGCGTGATGCACGGCTCCCCAGAGCGCAGCAGCAGTGCCAAACTGAAAAATTATTATTTCTGAAAACGGCTGATAAGCCATATCCTAGATCGGAAAATTATATCTGTTTCTAAATAAATGCTCTGCGTGTTACACTATTTATTATAACCTCCAGTAAGGCTGAATGAATCCGTTCCTGTTAAATTTATTTTTGGCACAACTTTGCGCGTCCTTTATTTCACTGCGTCATGTGGATGTAATACTTGTTAATCGTGTGTTTGGAGGGAATATTAATCATTTTCACATCATGAACAGTTAATAATAATAATAATAATAATAATAATAATAATAATAATAATGAATTCAATTTATAACGCACTTTTCATTAATGGAAATCTCAAAGTGCTACAAGGTGCAACATATTTGAATGTCAATAAGACAAATAATAAAACAATTAAAATCAACAACAGTATCAGCTAAGATCAAAAGTAGAATCATGAGGAGTAAAGTATGCTCGGTTGAAAAGAAAGGTCTTCAAGCCGCTCTTAAAGTCAACCACAGACTGTGGGGCTTCAGTTTCTCTGAAACACCTGTAAGTGTCGCCAAAGGAACAAGAACCACAGAAACGTGCGTACGCCTGCTCGGGAGCTTGCGTGGATATGTACCTGGATGCGCATATATTCACGTTCAGTTCAGTTTTGATACATACGGGGTTTTGCGTGGAAAGTGACGTGCGCAATGTTTTTGTGCGCACGCACGGTTGATACATGAGGCCCCAGGGCTCCATAAATAAACCAGAAGCCTGTGAGTTTGAGGGTTTTGTCCATTGTTTTGGCTGTTCCTAGGACTGCGCTCTTCAACACAGAGATTTCTGAGGTGATTCCTGTAATCTGCTAAAGCCAATCTCTAAATGACAATGTCCACCACAAAACGGCTATACCTCTGCTATAGCAGTGGGTGACATGCATTTATTTAAGTAATGTAATGCTTTTAATTTAAAATAAGTGTTTTACAATTGCTGAATTGAAGGAGGGTTAGTGCATGAACTTGTGTTAACTTAGAACAGGCCTTTTTTTTAACATGCACATCATGTTACAACCTTCATTTAGAAAACAAATGGGATTCATGTGAAGAATCTGCAGCAGAGTGAGAGAAGTTCATGTGTTTAAAGTCACAGGAGGGAACGTGCAGACAGACGTGTTTACCCTCAGCTTGATTACTATTCAGAGGCAGCCTCATGATGCTTATTCACTGTGGAAATGTGACCTAAATTTGGTGAGGGAAGTTGCGCTTTGAAGTTTCAAATTAGACTGGGGGGACTTTTATGCTTTTTTTTTTTTCAGAAGAAGCCGCCTTATCAAACACACTTTTTTTTAACTCTATTCTAAATATCAAAGCTTTTGAAGACTCAATTAGCCACATTTCAGCTCTTGTCATAATACTGCTGTGGTGAAAGGTTTAATAGAGTGTAGAAAGGCATGTAATAAAAACAAGCAGCTCAGCTTGTTTCACAGTGTTGTGTTTTTAGGTTTACACTCCAGCTTGTTAAGCATTCCAAGTCTGTGAATGACACAGAACACCACTACACAAAATCATGGAGGCTTTGGCTGCAACAGAGACCTTGAAGGTTAAAACAACAACTCTCCATAATTCATAGCAGATTGATCTAAGACATCCATCCTCGTCCTTACCCGCTACTTCCTTTCTGGGTTGCCGGTGCCTATGTCCAGCAGTCACTGTGCGAGAGGCGGGGGACACAGACAGGTCTCCAGTTTATCAAAGGAACACATAGAGATAAACAACCATTCACACTCTCACCAAGGGAAATTTTAAATTTACCAATTAGACTAATATGCATGTTTATATTCTGTGGGAGAATACCAGAGTACAGTACCTGGATAAAAGCCATGCTATACAAATGCACACTCAACGTAGAAATGACCCTGGCTAAGATTTGATCCTGCAACCTTCTCACTGAGAGGCAATTCGCCAAGTTCACCACCATTACAAGCAATGGCGGCCCATGAAATGTCCACCAGGGGGGCGCTATTTCTCCAAAATAAAAAAACAAATTCCCACATTCAAACAGGTTTTTTATTTATTTATCAAATGCAGATTAATACAAGGTCAACAAAACAATTAAATGCTCAGGATGAGAAGAACCAAATTGACTCAATAAAACAACAAAGAACAAACAAAATATATATAAATAAATAAATTACAGTATATATAAATTATAGAAAGGAAAATAAGTGAGATTAAAACATTTCTGCATTTCTACTTGCAAGAGGCTTTGTTTTCATTCTCCAGATCAATACCAATATTGGCGGCGGGTGTTGACGGCTCTGTGTGAGCTCTGTGTGAGCTCTGCTGAACAGCTGAACATCCAAACTTCCAGATGCTTGCTACTGTTTTAATACTTAATTCAGACATCTAAAATCATCATCATCTATCCGGACTACAATATTTTTTACTTTTTAAACCATATCTCCGTTCACTGGATCTGCTCGGTCGACTGCTGGTGGGTGTGGTGGCTGACGGGTGCAAACGCGCCTCGGCCACCGTAGTACGTAGCAACTTGAGCCATTCTGTCGGGCTGTGGATGACGACGCGGGTCGCCGTTGGACCAACTTTGGCGGGGGACGTGGATTCAGGTGAATAGCCACTGCGCTTCTCCAAGAGTCAGTGTTGGACAACGCGGGCTGCCGGCGGGACAGCTGGGATGGGACGCGGACTCCGGTGAAACATTGCGCTTCTCCGGCAGGCGGTGGGTGAACGAGGCAGACCGCCATTGATCAACTTTGTCGGGGACGTGAGCTGTGGTGTGGCCACAGCGCTCCTCCAGCAAGTGAACGCTGGATTGACTTTCTGGAGCTGATGTGTGTGGTGTGTCCTGTTGACTGTTTGGACAGCTGGATCAGGTCCAACGGCGACGGTTCTGGACTCTGTAGCTGCTAGGCTGCAACTACAACATAAAGGTTGGTGAACGCTATCTGGTTTCTGCTTTGACAAAAAAAAACTGAAATTACACCAACATCTCACAGACTTTTAATGAACAATGTCAAAGAGTAGAAGAGGACAGAGGAAAGACAAATCTGTGTCATAGAGTCCTGTAGAAATGGAGGATATTAAGAAATCCTTAGACTTCATAAGCGCAGAGCTAACAAGGTTAGCATCTAAACAGGAACTTCTTGACAGCTTGGTTGCAGAAGTGAAACAACTAAAAATCTTAGTGAGCAACAAAGACAATAAAATTGCTGAGCTGGAAAGAAGAGTCGACGATTTAGAGCAAGAATCAAGACGAAATAATGTGGTGATCACTGGACTTGAGGTCAAACGTTTATATTCAAATGTGGTTGAAGGTGACAACAAAACTGATGAAGCACAACATGAGCAACAACAGACTCTGGAGAATCAAGTGGTGTCCTTTTTACAAGAAAAGGACTTTGCTGTGGACTATAAAGACTCTGATGCATGCTCAATAATCCAGGTAGAAAAATCTAAAAAAGTTAAGTCTGGTCCTCTGGACATTCAAAAAATAAAACAAAACAAAGCAAAAAAAAAAAATGTAGAAACGTTTCGTCTTTCGTCCGAAAGACTTCCTCAGTCTGAGTTACTGTGTTCAGCTCAGTCTTATAAATAAGATAAGATAAAGGGAAATGTGGATATCCTAACTGGGCCTTCCTGAAAGCAGAGAAGAAACCCAAACAGAACTCCAGCCAGCCATCAGGTGAAAAGAAGGAACCCAGACCCAGACCAGTGGTCATTCCGTATGTTGCGGGAGTTTCAGAGACATTGAGACGTTTATTCTCTAAACACAACGTCCCAGTGGCTTTTAAACCCCAAAATACATTACGGCAAAGACTGGTTCATCCCAAAGATCCAGTCCCCCGGCACAAACAGAGTAATATTGTGTATGCTGTTCAGTGTCAGGAGGGCTGTGATCAGTCTTATATCGGGGAAACTAAACAGCCACTGGCCAAAAGGATGGCCCAGCACAGAAGATCAACATCATCAGGTCAGGACTCTGCAGTCTACACTCATCTCCACGCCAGCGGTCACTCTTTCAAGGATGAAGATGTTCACATCCTTGATAGAGAGGAACGATGGTTTGAGAGAGGAGTAAAGGAGGCCATCTTTGTGAAAAGAAACCGTCCATCATTAAACAGGGGTGGAGGCCTCCGGGTTCAACTGTCTCCCTCTTACAATGCTGTTATTGCTAGTATCACTCAGCCCTCTGTGAATAGCAAACAACCATCAGGGTGCTAATGATCCATTGTTAGGCTGATGGCCCTCCTTGATCATGTGAGCAGCTGGTTTCAGGCTGTCATCAGCCAACTGGTTGATCCACTGTGGGAGGGTGCTATTTATAAGACTGAGCTGAACACAGCAACTCAGACTGAGGAAGTCTTTCGGACGAAAGACGAAACGTTTCTACTTTTTTTTTTGCTTTGTTTTGTTTTATTTTTTGAATGTCCAGAGGACCAGACTTAGCTTTTTTAGACTATAAAGACATTTCATTCTGCCATACCTTGCCCAACATAGTGAACAAAAACAAACCAACAATAATTATGAAGCTCGTTAGTAGAAAAATCAGAATAATATATTAATGCAGGCAAAAAAACTGATACGGACAAAGAGTCAGAGTCAATCAGAGTCAGAGAGTCTTTATTGTCATTTGCACCGCATGTAGTACATGTGATGAAATGAGATTATGTACACAGGGTCCCAGTTACATCCAACAAAAAATGTGAGAGAAATAGTCAGTTATAGTCAGTTATGCATTTGATGCCCTTCCACATGCTCCGTGGGTCTTGTGAGGTGAACTGTCCCTCGATCCTGTGTGCATATGTGGCCTTGGCCCTCTTGATGCCCGCAACCAGCTCTTTCCTGGTCTTCCTCAGTTCCTCGGAGTCTCCAGACTTGAAGGCAGTGTTCATGGCTGCCAGCAGGGTGCGAACCTCTTTGTTTAACCAGGGTTTTGTGTTGGGGTAAGATTTAACATGTTTTTTTTATGGATACATTTTCAGAGCATGTGCTAATATAACCCAGAACTGAGGAAACATAAAGTTCCAGATCCACAGAGCTTCTATCAGTAGCTACCTCCCTGAAGACAGACCAATCAGTTTTTTCAAAGCAGTCTCTCAGCATGGGGGATCTATCCTGGAGCCAAATTTTTACTTCCTTTTGTTCTGGTTTACAACGTCTTAGTGAGGTTAGTTGTGCTGGGACCAAGAGGAGTGATAAATGGTCAGAACCCCCGAGCGGTGGGTGTGACTTCGCTGTGTACGCTCCTACATTTGTGTAGACGTGATCGAGGGTGTTACTCCCTTGTGTTGCTATGGATACGTGTTGTTTGAAGGTTGGGAGAGAGTCTTTTAAATTCACATGGTTGAAGTCACCTAAAACAATGCAAAGCCCCTCTGGATATTTACATTGCAGCAAGCTGAGTAAGTCATGAATTTCTTCAAGGGCGACTTTAGCATTACCATCTGGGGCAATGTAGATAATAATAATAATAATAATAATAATAATAATAATAATAATAATAATAATAATAATAATAATGAATTCAATTTATAATGTACTTTTCATTAGTGAAAATCTCAAAGTGCTACACACATTGAATGCTACACACATTCATACACCGGTAGCGGCAGACTACCATGCAAGGTGCTTTCCAGTCCTACTAGGAGCAACTCGGGGTTAAGTGTCTTGCCCAAGGACACAACGGCACATGGTGTGGGGAACCGGGATTCGAACCACCAACCTTCCGATCGGGGGACGACTGCCATTACCACTACGCCACGGCCGCCCCGTAACAGTGATAAGGATCACTGAATAGTCACGGGGTAGATAATGCGGGCGACACCGCACTGTGATCAGCTCCACAGCAGCTGTGCAAAGGCTTCTGATAACAGCACAGTTTCTACACCAATCCGTACTCACGTACACACAGACACCGCCGTCTCGTGTTTTTCCCGTAGTCTCTGTGCAACGGTCCGCTCTGAAAAAGAGTCTGTCATCCAATTCATACACAGAGTCTGGTGTTTCCTTAGAAATCCACGTTTCCGTGAGGCAAAGCACAGAGCACCTCTTCATTTCCTCCGACGTTGTCACTCTCAGACGAAGCAAATCCATTTTGTTGTCCAGCGAGCAGACGTTAGCCAGAAAAGAGCCGGCATCGGGGGTCTCCCGGTTTTAGCGTCCGCCTTCAGTCTAACCATAATCCCCACCCGGCAGCCTTGCTTCTGACGCCAGGAGTAGCGCTTCCTTTTCTTTTCGCCGGAGCGTGAGCCGGAGCACCTCCGTTGCTGCTTCTAGGTGGAAGACTTCAAGAGCCGCATCCTGCAGAGCGTAGATTTGAGTTCGTTGCTGATTTCAGCTGTTCCCTGTGGCAAATTCGCTCCAATTCTCAACAGTTCGGTTATAATTCACCCGCATAAAATGTGCAGAGTCAGGTACAGAATCACTATTAAAACTACTAAAAGCTAGAGATGAACTGAGAGCCCATGAAGCTGCTGCTGGTCAGAGCACGGCCATCTTGAGCAGAAAGCTGCAAGAAAAGGTATATATAAATGAACATCTAACCAAAAAAATGGAAATCTTGCACGTGAGGCAAGGTTGTTGAAAAAACAGAACAAAATAACATCCACATGGACAAGGAATGGCAATATTTGGGTTAAACTGAATGAGGGGTCTCAGCTAAAAATCATAAGAGAACTGAAGGATCTGGAAAGATTTAAATGATCAGAGGCGGCCGCCACTAGAGGGCGCTAGGGGCGCCGCCCCTCCTTGGAACTGTAGCTCTTCTTCTTCACCATTTGAAGATTTTTTTTTTTTTTATAAAAGTGAAATAATAAAATAAAAATATTTCGAAATGCATGCATATATGTTTTTAGTTGTGTAGGATAAATATTTTATGAGTAATGATTGTTTGTTTCAAAAAACGTTTTCTGATTGTGAGTGACGTACTTCCGGTTTCCCTGCTCGGCGCCGCCTGGGGGCTTTTCCCATGCTTTTCCATTGAATCTAATTATAACTAGCGGCCGCTAGCGGTCGTAGCTTATGTCCCATCTGTACAAAACTTTTGGATTGTACAGGTCGCATTTTCCGCCGCCCTCGAGCCTGGACTCGTCTCTTATCGCCACGGATCGCCAGCACTTCCGGTTCGAGCCGAGGAAGGAGGGGGAGCGGGGGACCATTACAGTCAGAGCTGAACACGGCCAACTAGCGACGTTGAAACAGCTGTAATTATTAATGGTGCCTTTTTACACAGGTAAGCAAGTAATAATTAGTGAGTTTAATAAATCGCTGAGCACACATGAGCAAAGTTTGAGCTGTTCTCATCTGTGTTCGGGACGTGGTGTCGTGTGTGGGTGGTTGTTGCAGTCACAGTAGCTACTAGCTGTGCTCATGGTTGTGGTGTACAGTACTGCAACATTATAAAAGTTGCTACTTGCTAGTTATAATAATAATAATAATAATTGTCTAATCTTGTCATCTGCGTATGTTTCCCATACACAGACGAAATTCGTCTCTGCATTTAACACAACCACCTACCAGGCGGTGCAGTGAGCAGCCATAGAAGGCGCTCGGGGAGCTGGAGAAATAGGTGTGCACTCATAGACACCCCAAGATGTGTAGTGGCCGGGACGCGAACCCGCGTCCTTCGGGTCCCAAGTCAAACGCCCTAACCACTACACCATCTTGTAAACCCGAATGTGTGAAGACGACTCCTGTCTGTCCATCTTCAGCTCATCATGAACTGTTTACTCCTCAGAGTGTCTGTCTGTGTTAGTTAACTTTTGTCTCGTTTCGTTTAGCAGCAGTTGCAAATTTTCTGATGAATAAATCTGAATGAATAAATAAACTTTAGTTTTAGTTTAGTTTAGTTAAACTTTAGTTTCATTATAAGTTGTGCTGTTGTTTCAAAGACACTCTAAACTTAAATAAATCAAGTAGCAGAAAGATTTAAGCATTAAATAGTTTGAATTTTTCATGTTATGAAACAGTGATTATATAATTATTTGAATTTAATTTTAATATTATAAAGATCACTGTGGATGGAATGCAATTGAAATAACCTGGATATTATTATTTATGCTGTATTAAGAAAGTTAAAATGTGATTACATATGTGTACACAAAGCACTTCAAGCAATGTGGAAAATGCTAAAAAAAAATACATAATTAATGTGCCTTCTGTACTTTCTTTACAGAAAAAAATCCACACAACACCTTCATCTCTACACACCGGCATCCAATCTACCACCTGTGTAACAGACAGGTGGTGTACAGAAGAAGATCCAAGATGTCCAGCTTAACCTCATCATGCAGCAGGTGACTTCCCATATCCCAAAAGTGAGTATTTTCACTTGTGGTGTTTTACTATTTTTAACACTGTATTGATCTGGAGAATGAAAACAAAGTCTCTTGCAAGTTACTAGCTTATTAACATTGAAACATTTAAGGTACATTTATATGGTGAAATGTTATATATGCTAAGATGCATTAGGAGTCAACTCAGGACCTTTAATATTAGGAATATTTAAGAGAACTCTGGTACTAAAAAAATACAGTAGATTGATTCTATTTATTTGCTCTCTCCACTGCACACCTGTAGAAGGAGGTGAGGTCTGAACTTCTCAGACCAGCTCATCTCAGCCGTCTGAGGAAGTAGAGTCTCTGATGAACTTTCGTGATCAGGCTGGTGGTGTTGTTGCTCCAGCTGAGGTTATCGTTCATGTGTACCGTACACCTAAGTACTTGTAGCTGGAGACCACTTCCACCGCAGATCCTCCTATGTTCAGTGGGGTGTGTGGGGTTTGTTTGTTCCTTCTGAAGTCCACAATCATCTCCTTTGTCTTCTTCACGTTGATGTGAAGGTTATTGTCCTTGCAGGACCCAGAGCCTCTTTATCATAAAGTGGAAGAAAAAACCCTTAGACCAGTCTGGTGGGTGACCAACTTAAGGAGACTGATATCGGATTTTAGGTCACTTCAGCTAAAGTAGCATTTTTTTTTTGCTGAAAGTATCAAAATGCTAGTTAAAAGTAGCAGAAAAGTAGCAGAACAGTAGCTAAAATCTCAACAAGATAAAAAAGAAAACAGATTTAAGAGAATAATGTTTAAGGGAAAGTTTCATATTTTGAAAGATATAAAACTAGCAACAAAAAAGTAAGCTGAAATTAGCACAAAATATGTAAAAAGAACAATAAAGTGGTCATAGTGTTATGATTTCAAAGGTTTACCCAGTTGGTAATGAGACCCAGAACGACACAAGACGAAGAGGTGCAAAAGTAACAGTGTTTATTATTTACAGTGCAAGTCTATATACTGTACACATGTACAGGGATCTTCTGGATTTCCTAGAAGATGAAACAAACTGTCAGAAAGGCTTGACCAGAAGGCTCTTTCAAGATGATTGATCTAGTTTTGTTTGTTATTTTACAGAGAAATCCTTAGTTCCTTGAGATGAATCCCAGAGGGCGAAATGAGGCAGGAAAGTGGTTGGAGGGCAAGACACGATGAGCAGAGAACTGGTCCCAGGACCAAGATGGAAACGAGGACTGGAAACACAACAAAAAACAAGGTAAGTGTCTCTCAAAGTACTGTACTCAGAAACTGGCTAGAAGCATAAATACCATGAGTAGGCATCAATGCTCCAGCGAAGAGTACTTGACTGCAGCCTTAAGTATAAGTGGAGCTCATCAGGTGGATCACAGTAAAATAGATCATTTTTCTTCCCCATAAATCAGTTATTTAAAATCTAATCTGGAATCATTCCTCCTTGTTAGACTTCAGTTGACCTGTTTAAGTTGGGCCAAATTTGTTATTATCTTTTGATTTATTTTTCATTGAAATTTAATTATTTGTTAGTTTATTTTTGGAACTGTTAAATTGAATTATTTGGTGGATTTTTGAACACCTTTGTCCTTATTTAAGTCTGGACCCTCACAATTCTATTTATGTTATGAACTTGTATTACTAAAATAATAACAGAATATGATAGAAGTTGTCTAACAATTGAAAAGTGGAAGCAGAACACTCCCATTCTCTTTTCACACTGATGCCTCAAACAAGGTGAAGATGAACCATGTTTTATTAATGATAGTTTTATACAAATGGATACACCTGATATATACAAATAAAAAACATGAACAAACTTACTTTACAGTATACAAACATAATTATGCATACTTCTACACATGCTTAAAAAAAATGTATGGCGCCCCCCCATAAAAAAATATCACCAGCCGCCACTGTAAATGATCCTTAAAGAAGTTAAATTACATAATTCAAATCTACATAATTCTAATCCACAAATACATCAAAAGTACATTTGGACAAGTATGCATATATCAATATGACAATATACCATCTTGGATTTTTTAAGTAACAGGACACAGAGAGTAAGGGTGAATAATTGTCTCTCTGAATCCAAGTCCTCTTCCACTGGATCACCACAGGGATG
>JBBPBX010027699.1:21226-37115 GCA_038048925.1 Garcialebias charrua
AGGAAATGAAAGTAGCCATGGGCAGGTGACTGATGATTTTGTTCAATGGTGCGAGGACTCTTTCCTCAAACTAAACACAGATAAGACAAAAGACACGATCTTTGATTTTAGGAAGAAACCTCACAAGCACGGAGTAACTTTAATTAAAGGTCAAGCAATTGAGACAGTGCAGTCTTACAAATATCTCGGGACAATCATAGCAGTGGCGGCTGGTGATTTTTTTTATGGGGGGGGCGCCATAAATTTTTTTTTAAGCATGTGTAGAAGTATTATGTTTGTATACTGTAAAGTAAGTTTGTTCATGTTTTTATTTGTATATATCAGGTGTATCCATTTGTATAAAACTATCATTAATAAAACATGGTTCATCTTCACCTTGTTTGAGGCATCAGTGTGAAAAGAGAATGGGAGTGTTCTGCTTCCACTTTTCAATTGTTGGACAACTTCTATCATATTCTGTTATAATTATTTTAGTAATACAAGTTCATAACATAAATAGAATTGTGAGGGTCCAGACTTAAATAAGGACAAAGGTGTTCAAAAATCCACCAAATAATTCAATTTAATAGTTCCAAAAATAAACTAACAAATAATTAAATTTCAATGAAAAATAAATCAAAAGATAATAACAAATTTGGGCCCAACTTAAACAGGTCAACTGAAGTCTAACAAGGAGGAATTATTCCAGATTAGATTTTAAATAACTGATTTATGGGGAAGAAAAATGATCTATTTTACTGTGATCCACCTGATGAGCTCCACCTATACTTAAGGCTGCAGTCAAGTACTCTTCGCTGGAGCATTGATGCCTACTCATGGTATTTATGCTTCTAGCCAGTTTCTGAGTACAGTACTTTGAGAGACACTTACCTTGTTTTTTGTTGTGTTTCCAGTCCTCGTTTCCATCTTGGTCCTGGGACCAGTTCTCTGCTCATCGTGTCTTGCCCTCCAACCACTTTCCTGCCTCATTTCGCCCTCTGGGATTCATCTCAAGGAACTAAGGATTTCTCTGTAAAATAACAAACAAAACTAGATCAATCATCTTGAAAGAGCCTTCTGGTCAAGCCTTTCTGACAGTTTGTTTCATCTTCTAGGAAATCCAGAAGATCCCTGTACATGTGTACAGTATATAGACTTGCACTGTAAATAATAAACACTGTTACTTTTGCACCTCTTCGTCTTGTGTCGTTCTGGGTCTCATTACCAACTGGGTAAACCTTTGAAATCATAACACTATGACCACTTTATTGTTCTTTTTACATATTTTGTGCTAATTTCAGCTTACTTTTTTGTTGCTAGTTTTATATCTTTCAAAATATGAAACTTTCCCTTAAACATTATTCTCTTAAATCTGTTTTCTTTTTTATCTTGTTGAGATTTTAGCTACTGTTCTGCTACTTTTCTGCTACTTTTAACTAGCATTTTGATACTTTCAGCAAAAAAATGCTACTTTAGCTAGTGTTTTGCTACTCATCAATATTTTCCTCTTTTTGCTGAAGCTTAGCAGTTTAAGCATCTGTCTTTTAGCTACTATATGTCATGTGTTTGCCCCTCACAGCCAGCCATGTTCATGTTTGTTGTTAAAGAAAGTGAAGTGACCTAAAATCCGATATCAGTCTCCTTAAGTTGGTCACCCACCAGACTGGTCTAAGGGTCTTTTCTTCCACTTTATGATAAAGAGGCTCTGGGTCCTGCAAGGACAATAACCTTCACATCAACATGAAGAAGACAAAGGAGATGATTGTGGACTTCAGAAGGAACAAACAAACCCCACACCCCACTGAACATAGGAGGATCTGCGGTGGAAGTGGTCTCCAGCTACAAGTACTTAGGTGTACGGTACACATGAACGATAACTTCAGCTGGAGCAACAACACCACCAGCCTGATCAAGAAAATTTATCAGAGACTCTACTTCCTCAGACGGCTTAGACGAGCTGGTCTGAGAAGTTCAGACCTCACCTCCTTCTACAGGTGTGCAGTGGAGAGAGCAAATAAATAGAATCAATCTACTGTATTTTTTTAGTACCAGACAGTTCTCTTAAATATTCCTAATATTAAAGGTCCTGAGTTGACTCCTAATGCATCTTAGCATATATAACATTTCACCATATAAATGTACCTTAAATGTTTCAATGTTAATAAGCTAGTAACTTGCAAGAGACTTTGTTTTCATTCTCCAGATCAATACAGTGTTAAAAATAGTAAAACACCACAAGTGAAAATACTCACTTTTGGGATATGGGAAGTCACCTGCTGCATGATAAGGTTAAGCTGGACATCTTGGATCTTCTTCTGTACACCACCTGTCTGTTACACAGGTGGTAGATTGGATGCCGGTGTGTAGAGATGAAGGTGTTGTGTGGATTTTTTTCTGTAAAGAAAGTACAAAAGGCACATTAATTATGTATTTTTTTTTAGCATTTTCCACATTGCTTGAAGTGCTTTGTGTACACATATGTAATCACATTTTAACTTTCTTAATACAACATAAATAATAATATCCAGGTTATTTCAATTGCATTCCATCCACAGTGATCTTTATAATATTAAAATTAAATTCAAATAATTATATAATCACTGTTTCATAACATGAAAAATTCAAACTATTTAATGCTTAAATCTTTCTGCTACTTGATTTATTTAAGTTTAGAGTGTCTTTGAAACAACAGCACAACTTATAATGAAACTAAAGTTTAACTAAACTAAACTAAAACTAAAGTTTATTTATTCATTGTAAGGATTGGCTCCGTCCCCTCCTTACACCCTGTCTGTTCCTCTGTTGTTCTGTCAGCTCAGCGTCACAGGTGTTTGTGTTTATCGTTAATTAAGGCGTGTATATTAGTCAGCAGTCATGTGTGTCTCATTGTCGGGTCATTGTCCCTGTTACCCTGGTGTGTCGTTCCCCAGCTCCTTGGTCTGTGAGTACATCTCGTCTTCATGTTTGGGTTTAGTGTTTACAGTGTTTAGTGTTTAGTACTCAGCCATAGTAGAGCGTCCGTATAGTTTTGTAACTGCCTCGTCAGTTGTTTTGTTTTCATCTTATTAAAGTATTTTTGGTTTTACTCGTGCCTCTGAGTCTACCTGTCTGCACCACGGGACTCATCAACCACACACCGCACCACCGTGACAGAATGACCCGACCATTTTGAGTCCCGCGGACAGGTAACATAGACTCACCTAGAGGCTGAAGATGTCTGCTCGGAGGGAGGCTGCAGCCATCAGAGTTGGCGGGTTTCGGACCGAACCCGCCTGGAGCAGCCACAGGTCCGAGCTGGAGCAGCTTCCATCTCCCATGCTGATAGCGGAGCGAGCGAGGGAGCGTCGGGGCGGCTGCTCCGACCGGTTCACCTTCGCTCCTGCACGAGCCATCTCGCTGTGGGAGGTGTCCGACGACAGTTCGGATTCGGACCCGGGAGGACTCCTGCCGCTTCCAGCTCCGGAGACACGAGGCCGCAGGAGAAGGCGGCGACCAGCGAAGCCGCGCACTTCCGGTTTTCAGCCTGCTCTCCCCCGTAATCCTCCCACGCTGTCTGTGGAGCCGGCGGGCGTTTCAAAGGGGGAGGGGTACCCGCGTCCATGCACTGTGACATCTCGGGGGAGACGTTCTTTGGAGGGGGGGTATGTGTTCCCTCACACCATGTCTGCAGGAGTCACGGAGACTCCTGCACGCCACACAGCTGAAGGAAAGCAGTCTGACAGGACTCCTTCACAAAGGGAGCAGCCTGTTCACACTTCGACCACAGGGGTCGCTACTCATGCAGGACTCTCACAGGAAGAGCCTGCAGGACACACTGAAGGAGATCCCACCTCGACCACAGGGGTCGCTGTGGGACGGAGATCTGAGGAGGCCAATCTAATTTTCCAGCAGATAAAACGACTGTTTCATGCTGCTGTCAATAAACCTGACCCTCGTTACAAATATAAGACATACTCCATTATAGTAGACATCATTGTTAACAGTCCCTGTTCTGTGATTGACTCAGGTTTCATTCAGATCCTGACTTTGGCTAAGATGGGGCAGGAGGAGAGTAAAGCCAAGATGGAGGGCGCTGCTCCCAAGGCACCTACAGAGGGTGCTGTTCTGCCTGAAGCACCAGGGGGTGCTGTTCTGCCTGAAGCACCAGGGGGTGCTGTTCTGCCTGAAGCACCTACAGGGGGTGCTGTCCTGCCTGAAGCACCTACAGGGGGTGCTGTCCTGCCTGAAGCACCTACAGGGGGTGCTGTCCTGCCTGAAGCACCTACAGGGGGTGCTGTCCTGCCTGAAGCACCTACAGGGGGTGCTGTCCTGCCTGAAGCACCTACAGGGGGTGCTGTCCTGTCTGAAGCACCTACAGGGGGTGCTGTTCTGTCTGAAGCACCTACAGGGGGTGCTGTTTTGTCTGAAGCACCAGGGGGTGCTGTTCTGCCTGAAGCAGCTGCTCCTGCATCGCCTACAGAGGGCGCTGTTCTGCCTGAAGCAGCTGCTCCTGCATCGCCTACAGAGGGCGCTGTTCTGCCTGAAGCAGCTGCTCCTGCATCGCCTACAGAGGGCGCTACATCACCAACTGAGGGCGTTGCATCTACACCGTCTCCAGAGGGTCCCTCGCCGTCTCCAGAGGGTCCCAGCGCGACGGACGCCTCCACATCCATGGAGGGTCCACTCCTCGCAGACGCCTCCACATCCATGGAGGGTCCACTCCTCACAGACGCCTCCACATCCATGGAGGGTCCACTCACCGCAGACGCCTCCACATCCATGGAGGGTCCACTCGTCGCTGACGCCTCCACGTCGATGGAGGGTCACGTATCCTGTCCAGAGGGGTCTCAGGAGAGACCCCCTCACGTCTACTGCGGTCCAGAGGGGTCTCAGGAGAGACCCCCTCACGTCTACTGCGGTTCAGAGGGGTCTCAGGAGAGACCCCCTCACGTCTACTGCTGTCCAGAGGGGTCTCAGGAGGTCTACTGCTGTCCAGTCTCCACACTCGAGGTCTCTACGCCTGGAGACGTCTCTACGCTTGGCGCCGCTGCGCCGCATGAGGGGGCTCCTATTCTGGGTGGGCCCTGGAGGGTCCCACCCTCGTCTTCGACCGTCCTGAGGCCTCGTCCTCGATGGAAGTTCCTGCTCGAGGGATGGTCCCCGGGACGCCCGCCTGAGGTTTCTCTGCGGTGTGGACTGCCTCCTGGTCGTCCACCGGAGGGGGTCCTGCGCAATGGACAGTCTCCCGGTCGTCCACCTGAGGGGTCCATGCCCGAGGTCGACGTCCTGGTCTCGATGTTTGGGCGCTTATTGGTTTCTAGGTTTAGCTTTTTGTGTTTAGCATTTGTCTAGGTTTAGCTTTTTGTGTTTAGCAATTGTCCCAGGCCCTGTTCCTGTCGGTTTTTGGTTTGTTGTCCTTGTGTTTTGCCCGCCGTCCTTGCGGTTCCTCCCTCTGCCCGCCCTGTTTTTTTTTTTTGGGGTGTTCTTTTGGGACGCCGGGGGGCGTCTTTGAGGGGGGGGTACTGTAAGGATTGGCTCCGTCCCCTCCTTACACCCTGTCTGTTCCTCTGTTGTTCTGTCAGCTCAGCGTCACAGGTGTTTGTGTTTATCGTTAATTAAGGCGTGTATATTAGTCAGCAGTCATGTGTGTCTCATTGTCGGGTCATTGTCCCTGTTACCCTGGTGTGTCGTTCCCCAGCTCCTTGGTCTGTGAGTACATCTCGTCTTCATGTTTGGGTTTAGTGTTTACAGTGTTTAGTGTTTAGTACTCAGCCATAGTAGAGCGTCCGTATAGTTTTGTAACTGCCTCGTCAGTTGTTTTGTTTTCATCTTATTAAAGTATTTTTGGTTTTACTCGTGCCTCTGAGTCTACCTGTCTGCACCACGGGACTCATCAACCACACACCGCACCACCGTGACATTCATTCAGATCTATTCATCAGAAAATTTGCAACTGCTGCTAAACGAAACGAGACAAAAGTTAACTAACACAGACAGACACTCTGAGGAGTAAACAGTTCATGATGAGCTGAAGATGGACAGACAGGAGTCGTCTTCACACATTCGGGTTTATAACTAGCAAGTAGCAACTTTTATAATGTTGCAGTACACCACAACCATGAGCACAGCTAGTAGCTACTAGCTACTGCTGACTGCAACAACCACCCACACACGACACCACGTCACACGCACACAGATGAGATCAGCTCAAAACTTTGCTCATGTGCGCTTAGAGATTCATTAAAGTCACTAATTATTACTTGCTTACCTGTGTAGAAAGGCACCATTAATAATTACTGCTGTTTCAACGTCGCTAGTTGGCCGTGTGATCAGCTCTGAGTGTAAACAGAGATGGTCCCCCACTGCCCCTCCCTCCTGGCTCGAACCGGAAGCGCTGGCGATCCGTGGCGATAAGAGACGAGTCCAGGCTCGAGGGCGACGGAAAATGCGACCTGTACAGTCCAATAGTTTTGGACAGATGGGACATAAACTACGGCCGCTAGCGGCCGCTAGTTATAATTATATTCAATGGAAAAGGCCTCAGGCGGCGTCCAGCGGGGAAACCGGAAGTACGTCACAATCAAAAAACGTTTTTTGAAACAATCATTACTCATAAAATATTTATCCTACACAACTAAAAACATATATGCATGCATTTCGAAATATTTTTATTTTATTATTTCACTTTTATAATAAAAAAAAATTAAATCTTCAAATGGTGAAGAAGAAGAGCTGCAGTTCCAAGGAGGGGCGGCGCCCCTAGCGCCCTCTAGTGACGGCCGCCTCTGAATCATAGACGATAAATTAAACTTTGAAACCAATTTTGACAAGGTGTGCAAAAAGGCCCACCAGCGCCTTTATTGTCTAAGGAAACTCAACCATTTTAATATTGACCAAACCATAATGACCATGTTTTACCGTGCTTTTATTGAATCTGTTTTATCCTTTTCTTTGGTGTCATGGTTTGGTCACACTACACTGAGAGGAAAGAATTCCCTTCAGCAGATTGTTAAGCTGTCATCTAAACTGACCGGAGGAACCCAAACCTCAGTTACATCCATGTACGTTAGTCAGGTACAGAGGATAGCTTCTTCCGTTTTAAAAGATGTCCTTCATCCCCTGTACAGAGAGTTTCAGCTTCTTCCCTCTGGTCTGAGGTTTTTAGTCCCTAAGTGTAGGACAACACATTTTAAAAATAGCTTTGTTCCCACTGCTGTTACTGAAATGAACAAACTGAAATAACGTTGAAGCTATTAGTGGTTATATGTTTTTATTTTTCATTTTACATATGATTTGGGGAGCCTTAACTTATGTGCAACATTATCTGTTTATGGTTTCTTTGAAGTGTTTTTACTAAATGTTTTTACTGTTTTTATTTGTGTGTGCGCATGGATAGATATATGCTTTGTACCACTGCAAACCAAATTTACCCGTGGGTATAAATAAAGTAACCTGAACCTGAACCTGATACGAAGATACAGAATCTAAGATAAATAATATTGAAGAAGTGATTAATAAAGATTTCTTTCCAGTCATAAAATACTGTAAATATTACAATGAAGATCAATTTAACAATATTAATGTAACGAATGGAGCTCTCTCTATTATTCATTTTAACTGCAGAAGTATAAATGCAAATATATCTAACGTTACCGATTACTTGGATCAACTAAATAGAACTTTTGACATAATTGCACTATCTGAAACTTGGTTAAATGATGTAAATAATGGTATCAATTTCGATAGATATGAATTACATTACGTGAACAGAATAAGTGGAAGGGGTGGTGGTGTTGCTCTACCTGTCAAGAATGAAATAAAATGTAAATTGGTTAGTGAAATGTCAACAATTGTTGATACTACTATGGAAATGGTAACAATAGAAATAATAAGTAAAACTGGTAAAAGTAAGTTGTGCATACAGATCACCTGTCTCGAATATAGAAACATTTACTGACAATATTATTGAGTTATTGGAAAAGAACGTTAATAAGAATGGTTTTTTTTATGTGGGGACTTTAATATTGATTTAGGAAATATTACGGAAGCAAATAACGTTCATACATTCTTTAATTCTATGCATAGTTTAAACCTGTATCCGTTAATTTCAGAGCCTACAAGAATCACAAATCATAGTGCCACAATAATAGACAATATCTTCACAAATATAAATCATGGGGATCTGACAGCTGGTATTCTTGTTACTGATCTAAGCGATCATTTGCCAATTTTCACAATTTATGATAATGAACAAACCTTTATCAAAGCAGTAAAAAAAGAAAAGAGTAATTAACACATCCAAAAAAAGCTATGGATAGACTAATCTTCGACTTAGATAAGCAAACATGGGAAAAAGTACATGTTGATGATGTGAACACATCATATGATGAGTTTATGAACATTTTGGAAACTCTGTACGTCAAGAACTGTGTGCAAACAAACTACTGTATACCAGGAATAAAAAATTTAACCAACCTTGGATTACGAATGGATTGAGAAATGCCTGCAAAAAAAGAATTACTTGTACTCAAGTTTTTTGAGATCTAGAACACAATCATCTGAAGTAAAGTATAAGAGGTATAAAAATAAGTTAGTTAACATTATAAGAAAATGCAAAAAAGAATATTACAGTGAATTATTGAATATAAGTAATGGTGATACTAAAGCAACTTGGAGAGTAATGAACAATGTTCTGAAGAATCATAAATCAAAGACTAGCATTTCACAACATTTTGTAAAAAATAATGAGGACGTCTATGACGAACATGAAATTGTAAATGGTTTTAAACAATATTTTGTTAATGTGGGACCAAGTCTTGCAGCCAAAATTCTACAAGTGAATAAATAGTACAGTGAATCACTCGATCATTAGCAGTACCAACAGTATTTTTCTTAAGGAAACAAATAAAGAAGAAATAATGAATGTTGTTTAAAAAAAATCTGACAAGCGATCTAAAGACTATGTTTACATGTATATGAAATTTGTAAAATATATAATTAGTCATGCCATTGAGCCATTTATGTATATTTGTAATTGATCTTTTTCTACTGGAAAATTTCCAGATAATATGAAAGTGGCTAAGGTGGTACCTCTTTTTATAGATGGTGATAAAAGCCTATTTAACAACTACAGACCAATATCCTTGCTACCACAGTTTTCAAAAATTTTAGAGAAATTATTTGTAATTTATTTGTAATGTCCTCTATGCTGCTGTGACAAATTGTGAATTTCCCCACTGTGGGATTAATAAAGGCATCTTATCTTATCTTATCTTAATTAGATTGGACCATTTCATTGACAAACATAACATTTTAAGTAACAGTCAGTATGGATTCAGAGCTAAAACTTCTACGTCAAATGCTATAATGGAATTAATAGAACAAATAACCACAGCGGTTGATCAAAAAAAATATTGTCTCTGGGTTTTTGTTGATTTGATACTGTGGATCATACCATTCTCATAGACAAATTGAGTAATTACGGTGTAAGAGGACCAGCATTGCAGTGGGTTACTAGCTATCTCAGTAACAGGACACAATTTGTACAAATCAATGATGTAAGATCCAACCTCTGTAATATTACATGTGGAGTCCCTCAGGGTTCTATCATTGGACCTAAATTATTTATTTTGTATATTAATGACTTGGTTAAGGTTTCAGTACTTCTCAAATGTATCCTTTTTGCTGATGATACAACTTTTTTTGTTGTGGTCATGATATTACACAGATCTTTGAATTTATGAAGATAGAATTGGTAAAAATACAAAATTGGTTTAATATAAATAAATTGTCATTTAATTTAGATAAAACTAAATATATGATATTTGGTTAAAAAAACTACTGTTGATATTCCATTAATGATTGACGATGTTGAGATCTGTCGTTTCATTAGCAAGGAACCACGCCACAAAACACAAGTTTAAGTTTTTTATTGATGAAAAGATGAGGGATGAAGGGATGAGGGGTTGTAGGGTTGAGGGAAGAAAGGGGATGTAGGAAAGATGATAGGAAGGGATGGAGGGATGAGGGGATGAAGGGATGAATGAATGTAGGAGAGAAGTAGGGATGAGTAGATGAAGGGAAGATGGAAGTAGGGATGATTGGAAGGGATGGAGGGATGAGGGGATGAATGAATGTAGGAGAGGATGAATGTAGGGATGAGTAGATGAAGGGAATATGGAAGTAGCGATGATAGGAAGGGATGGAGGGATGAAGGGATGAATGAATGTAGGAGAGGATGAAAGTAGGGATGAGTAGATGAAGGGAATGTGGAAGTAGGGATGATAGGAAGGGATGGAGGGATGAGGGGATGAATGAATGTAGGAGAGGATGGAAGTATGGATGAGTAGATGAAGGGAATATGGAAGTAGGGATGAGGGGATGAAGGGATGAGTGGAACTGAAGGATGTTGTCCGAGGAGAGTGCTGAAGGGCTTGGGATGAGAAGACTCTTGCGTGGGGTTTGGCCTTCGGGAACGGTTCACTTGTTTTCCTTCCCGAGCCCGACGATGAACCCCCCCGGACGGAAACCTGAGCAAGAGAAAGCAAAGCATGGTTATGGACAAAGAGTAAACTTGGAAGAAGGGAGAGGGGGGATTGGGGTCGACAAAACGTAACGAACTGAGATGAGATGAATAGGTGAGCGAGGTATAAGTAGGTTGCGTGGGATAATTGGAGGCATGATTTGGGCGTGGCCCTGCTCCCGAACCTAAGTTAACTTATTAACTCCATGTTAGTGAAGTGAAATTTCGGGGTGTCATCATTGACGACAAACTGACGTGGAAACATCATATAAATTCAGTAAAGACAAAGATAGCGAGATCTATTGCTGTTCTGTATAAAGTCAGGAACCTGTTAAATGACAAAGCACTGTACTTGTTGTACAACACAATTATTGTTCCACATATAATTTATTGTATCGACATCTGGGGTAAAGCATGTAAAACTTTCACGGAACCTGTTTTTTTGTTACAGAAAAGAGCTATAAGAATAATTACCAGAAAAAATTATTGTCACCCATCCAGCACATTGTTTCATAAATTGAAGTTGCTAAAATTCAGTGACTTGGTGGATTATAATATTTTGTCAGTCATGTATAGAGCCCATAAACAAGAATTACCATGTAATATCCAAATACTTTTTGTTAAACATCAAAGCTGTTATAATTTAAAGGGAGAAGACATTTTTGTTAAACCTAAATACAGAACAAGTTCAAGGGGTCGGTCAAGCTCCATTCAGGGAATTGGTTTGTGGAATTATTTGGATACTGAAATTAAAAATGCCACTTCATTATTTACATTTAAGAAATTAATCAAAACCAAATTATTACAGAAATATATATGAATTAGTTTTTTGCGTGTCATTTTATAATTTGATAATTATGATTTATTTTATAGTCTGTTACTTGTTTGATGATTTTATTTTGTCTGTTGGAACTGTTTGAAAAATGGGGGCAGATATCATAAGATTTTCTCTTCATTCTGCCACCCTTCATTTTATTTCTTGATATTGTATTGTCACAATTGTGATTATTTTTTTGTGTGTTGTATTTTAAAATGAATAAATTTAATAAAATAAACATAAAAAATACAGTGTTAAGAAATAGTAAAACACCACAAGTGACATTTAGTATATACAATTATTAATGTCTGATCATTTTTTATAAGCAAATTAAAATAAATGTAGCCATCAGAGTCCAATACTGTACAGTAACCTGCGCTGGCAACCTAACTCCACAAACAAACAAAGACAAAAAACCAACTCACCAGTTGCCACTTTTAGAATAAAAAGTCAGCTGAAGGCTTTTTTCACAAACAACCATCTAAAATTTGAGAGGCATATCAGTCAGAAATGCAAATAGACATTAGATAAAGGGCTTTCAATGATTTAAAACTTACCTGAGCAAGCCTGCTTGAGTCACTGACCACACGGTTAATTTTCCAGACAAAAAAATAAATAAAATAAATAAATAAACGGCCAGAAACACGCAATCAGTAGGTAGAGCTCACGTTGGACGTTTCCAGGGCGGTGAAAACTGTGCCACATCTTCCCATTGTTATGTAACGTTGTGGAATAACTGTGCATGCACCATTTAAAATGAGAGTCAATGGATAAGCTCCTTGCGCCCTCAAAACAGGAAATACGTCACCAATCAGAAAACGTTTTTAGAAACAAACAATATAACTCATCATTACTCATAAAATATTTATCCTACATAACTAAAATCATATACTGGGTATGCATATATTTCGAAATATTTTTATTTTATTATTTTATTTTATTATTTTTTTATAAAGTCTTCAATGTAAAATGGTCCAGAAGTTCTAGTGGGGTGGCGCCCTTGCGCCCCCTATTGGTCGGCCGCCCCTGATTATAAAATAGCCACTTTTTTCTTTCCTTTTATAGATGGCCTCCCTTCTCACCTTACAGCCATCCTCTTCACACCATTATGAATTTTTTATAGGATAGAAAGAAAGGAAAGGCAGAAAGTAAGACTACAAAACATAACAATTATCCACACACAAAAAGAGCACAAGGCAAACACTACCGACCGCCATCTGCAATCCTGCAAAGTACATAACAGAACACAGCAACAAAACACATATGCATAAAAGAGACATGACATTCATGACTTTGCAGTAGAATTCTATAAATATATATACCTATACCTACATATATACAATTGCTCAGAGTTTTACTCTTTGGCACTGAAAAACAGAGCATTCCTTGCTGCAGCACGATCTCAGCAGAAATACAAATGGAAAAAATAGGTTGACTCCATAACGTAACGTTCCACTGTTTAGTTTACAAGTTTTTTATTTTTACTACAAGTGAAAGCCATGGCCTTTGAGGCACAATGTGTTTATGTTTACAAATTTACTACAAACTTTATTTGCACGTTGCACTAAATGCACTATTACAGAATGTTCGTATTGATTTTTTGATTTAAGTTATTAAGCAGGACAGAGGTCTGTTTAAGAAAGATACATAATTCTGTTTTAAGTTATTAAGCAGGACAGAGGTCTGTTTAAGAAAGATACATAATTTTCAAAAGATATGTTTGTTTCTGGCAATTCTATTTGCACTAAAAATAAATGGTTAATTGTGTAATAATTTGTTTATACATATTTTTATAATTCAAAAACACGTATCCAAATGAATTCAGGTTGATTTCAAAGTGAGGAGGGGCAGGCAGGGTGTTTGTGTGTGTGTGTGTGTGTGTGTGTGTGTGTG
Organism: Garcialebias charrua; assembly: GCA_038048925.1. Classification (NCBI taxonomy): domain Eukaryota; kingdom Metazoa; phylum Chordata; class Actinopteri; order Cyprinodontiformes; family Rivulidae; genus Garcialebias; species Garcialebias charrua. Next base: position 34,417 of record JBBPBX010027699.1, read on the forward strand.
TGTGTGGGGGGTTAAATGGGGTGACCAGCCCTGCCGAGAGGTGTCCCTTACTTAAACCCGAGTTGCTCCCGGTAGGTCTGGATGGCGCCTTGCAAGGCAGGCTACCACTACCGGTGTATGAATGTCTGAATGAATGGGTGGAAGGCTGGTATTGTAAAGCGCTTTGGGGCTCCTCACAGGGGGCTGGAAAGCGCTATATAAATAAGCTCCATTTACCATTCACCACATTTATCAAGGAGTTGGCAACCCTACTGACGCCCCGGCCGTAAAGGCATGACGTGAGTGTATTCCTTCAGGTAATCGCGCGGGGTGCAATTTCCCATAGCAATTATGTTGCACCGAGTGACTTACTGATAAGGGAACAATAGAGCACATGATTTTAATTTGTCAGAGATACGAGAGAGAGAGAAGATACAGTACATTATGGAGGAATTTAGAAAGAATAAAGAAACATTTAATACCACAAACATACTACAAAAAGAGTCAGGAAGTCAAAGTATAAAATTTTGATAAGGTTCTTCATTAAAACAAAGCTGATCAATAGGATATGATTAGGACATACAACACATACACAGGTAAATAGGTTTTTTATTTTAATTTTATTTTTTTAAAGCATTCTGACCCACACTCAGTCGGTGGCGGTAATGCACACCATTAGTAGTACATTGTTTGAATTGATTGTTTGTACATTTTTTTTGGGTAAAAAAGGGGCAGACAAAATAAGAAAATGTTCTTCTTTCTGCCACCTTTCATTTTATGTATTTTGATTTTTTTCCCTCATGAAATGGATTTTTACCATTATCTTTTATGTTGTTTTTCTTAAATATGTAAAATGAATAAAACTTTAATAAAAAAATAAAAAAAGTTGTTTGCCAACCGCCAATATAAAACCGAAGAAGAAGAAGAAGAAGAAGAAGAAGAAGAAGAAGAAGAAGAAGAAGAAGACTGTTGTACTGATGGAGTGCATTAAATATACAAATGAATCAGAATCAGAATCAGAATCAGGTTTATTGGCCAAGTATGTTGACACACACAAGGAATTTGTTTCCGGCTGTTCGTGTCTCTCTAGAAAGTGTCTCTCTAAAAATGCTAAAAACTATACAGATACTTTACATAAAAAAACGTACAAATAATACACAAAATACAGAAGGATTCACATCACATGGGGGTTGTGAATGGGATGGGGGTCACGCTAAGGGGACAGATTGAAAGGGACAGATTGAAAAGAAAGGGACAGATTGAAAAGAAAAGTCAAAGAGGCAGGGAGAGTTTGGAGTATGGGAGGAATTTTAGGAACTGAAGGGGATAAAGATAAAATTAAAGATGTTAGAAAAGAGTTGTTCATTTATCTACATAACGTTAATATTAAAAGTAGGATACTGTAGAGCAGGGGTGTTCAGACTTTTTCAGCATGCGAGCTATTTTTGAAATGATCAAGTCAAAGTGATCTACCTACTATGAGGCCCCGTTTACACGAAAACAACCTGCGGAAACATTAAGTGATTTTTCAATGTTTATTGGGTGTAATAAACAAAAAATATGCTGGTTTACATGAAAAATGCTGTAGTTTTCATGTCAGTCGGGTTGCCAGATAAGAAATTATGAACTATAGTACTGTGGCTTTAAAATTATAGTATTTTGACCTAAACTGTTGTGTTTGCTGAGTAAAGATGTTCTAAGATTCAATTCAATTCAGTTTATTTATATAGCGTCAATTCACAAAAGAAGTAACCTCAGGGCACCGAACAGACAATTTTTTTTCATGACATGCTGCGATCTACCAGTACTACCTCAGAGATCTACCAGTAGATCGCGATCTACCTAATGAGCACCCCCATAGATATCATATATACACTAGATACCGCATAGCTTGCGCCGGGGCAGGATTTACGGCGGCCATCTTGAAGGCGTCCACCGCTCCACTCAGCCTTATATATTTGGCTGGCACAATAAAGTATCAGCGCATTTAATCAATCACAACACGCTGAATAGTAATGCAATTGTCACATGTTTAAATTTTAGGCATACAGCTATTAAAACTGCATGTATAGGAACGTATAGTTTAGCATATTTAAATAATTTTGGTGGAATACTGTACTTTAATATATGTTTAGCAAGATACAACCAAAGATGCAATTTATTCACACACACATTATGTATACATATTCAGATACTGTAATAATACATATATATTCAGATAAGCATATATATAACTATATAAATACATACTACAGTATATATAAATATAACTATATACAGTATATATATATATATATATATATATATATATATATATATATATATATATATATATATTAGATATAGTATATATATAATATATATACACACACATATATATACATACACAGTACACACATATGTGTGTGTGTATGTTTATATGTACAGTATACAGTATACAGTATATATATATCAGAGTCAGAGAGTCTTTATTGTCATTTGCACCGCATGTGGTACATGTGATGAAAACGAGATTATGTACACGGGGTCCCAGTTACATCCAACAACAAATGCAAGAGAAAAACAGTAATAACATCTAGAATTAACTAAGAGAATATGTATATACATATATACAATATATATACACACATATACAGTATATAAGATATACAGTACTGATATATATATATATATACTATATATATATATATATATATACTTAATATATTATATATATATAT
>JBBPBX010027700.1:0-10531 GCA_038048925.1 Garcialebias charrua
GGTGGTCTAAAGTGGACCGATTTTAAATAACGTTTGAAAACAACCCTGTTTTGAAGGCAGCATTAAACAGTTTGTTAACAATGTGGCCTTTTTTTTTTAGGATGTTCACACTCGAGCGTTCACTCCCTGGTGACCATTTGAGACAAAGGAACACTACATTAATCCATACTTTAATCATTTTTTACTGCTCTTGACATCTAAATAGTGAGTCTTATAGTAGATGAAGTGTGCACGTACATGGCAGTTCGTATTCATCTCTGTGTTTCTCTGGTAGACGGTCAAAGCAGCTGATGCACTTCTGTGAATGGTTTTACAAGCGATGCCCGAGCTGCCTTTAACAAATGCCAGCTTAGATGGGATTAAAGCAGAATAATTAGAAGTTTTCTTTTCTCACACAATCAGCTATCGGCCGATTAGTCCGCTCTGGTAACCGCAGCAGATAAAACACGGACTAACATCTTGACTCGGACAAAATATTATCAAACAAGCCCACCTCTGCCACAATAAAACTAACTAAAAAGACAAATCATTCACGCAATTTGAGTGTTTTCACAGATCGCCTTACTGCCAAGGCTTCTGCCCACAGTGACCCACTCAAGTGCATCTTTCAGGTAATGGTGTGAGGAGAGGACGAAGTCGAAAAGGTTTTGGGTGGAGGGCGAGGCAGCATCGGCTGCATCTTCCCCTCTGCTCCTCTAGACGCCCCTCGTCTCCTGAGCTCATCAGTTTTGTGTTTGTGCAGTTGTGTGTTGTCGTGGATCACGTGCATGGCAGGGTAATGGGTGCGAGGGCGGGGCCTGGGTCACTGTCGTCGATCCTCTGTCTCTGACCGGGAGAACGCCATCACCACATCCTCTGCACCTGGGACGCAAAAGGAGAAAGTAGAAATGTGTTCATTTCTTCAACAGCAGATCAAAACCCATTTTAACTGGAGACTGGACTGTACACTGGAGGGTTTATTTTTAAACACTTCAAATCAAGATTTAACTCCTAACATAAAACACCAAATTCCAGCTCTCCTTATTCCCCTCTGACCTGTTATTTTAGGAGCTGAAATGTCTTTTTACATGCTGCAGTGATAAGATGAAGGCAACAGGCAAGTTGAGGTCAAGATGTGTCTATTATGCCTTTGAGTTGGCAAAAGGAGGTAGTCACAGAGCTGAGTTGGTGCGTAGGCAGTGATCCACACCAGCTCTGTGCTCACACGCTGGTTTTATGAGACTAGCTTCATTGTTGGAGGATCATTTGTGAACAGCCAGAAGTTTGTGTTAATATTGGGAAACTGTTGTACAACTGAGCCCTAAATTACAAAGTAGATGACATGAGCTTGTTGTGGATGTGAGGTGTAAAATGTGGATGTAAGGTGTAAAATAATAATAATAATGTTTATATTTAATTACATGGTCAACCATTAAATTGTATTTATTTAATGGGACTATGGGTCATGCATTTGTTCAAAGGCACTAACAAAATTGAAGCTAAATCCAAAAGTGCAGTTTAAATAAAAGTTGGATTCAGTTCCAACAGATGCTAAAATTTAATTCTAAGAATGAATTGAAATGAATGCAAAAACCATTGCAGACATGTTCCTGTTTTTAGTAGTGTATTTTACATCGCTTCATAGTGTAGCTGCTTTTGTTTCATTTTAATATAATTTATTTTATTTCCTTTTCATTTTATATGCTTTTTATACGATGTTCTATTGTTGTCTGTAGCTCATGTGTTCCTTGTTTAAAACAGGTCTCTCTTGTAAATGAGTCATCGAGGCTCAATGAGACTAACCTGGTATAAATAAAGGTTGAATGAATGATTTGCGCTTTTAATGATCTGCTCAGGTTTGTTTTCCGTGTAATAAAGTTATGCAAAATGATACAGGGCCCTACAAACATGTATAATTACCATACCAGCTTTATTTATAGAGCACTTTAAACACCCACAGGACCAAAGTGCTCGTGCTGTACATATTATAATTGGAAACAAAGACCTTGATGTTTAATTGTTTTCTGAAATATTATGACTGTTTGTTGTGCTCCACCTAAAGAAAATGCCAGCGAGTTTGTATCTGTATTCACACTACTCTTCTTTTCAGACAAGAACCAGGATCCCATCTCTATTCTTTGGGTTGTTTTGGTATTAGATCGTGCTAAATTAATTCTGGTCTGAAGTGTGAAAGAAGCCCGTTTTTCTGTTGGCCATGTGTATCCTGTAAATCCAGTGAGTTGTGAATATAAATCCAGGAGGGAAGACCTAGTTATAAAAATACATTTTTTGTGGATGCAGGTAAATTCGTCTCTTGAAGTCTTCGCCTGTTGAAGAAAGCCTCTGGCTGTTACCGCGTGAGCCCTGACAGGAGATAAGGTACCACACTGAGTGGCCTGCTGACAGCAGCATCCTGCTCTGTCACGATAAAACTCAGATCTGAAGCTTCAGTGCCATTCAAGACACTTCTGCTGTGGCAGCTGAGGATGAGGACTATCTGTGACTACACAATACAGGGTTACGGCCGACATTAACCACACCGAGCAACAAGAGATTTATTCTTATTGCTTTTGTACCTTGTTCAATTTCCCCAGGTTCATAAACAGCAGATGATAATTACAGCCCTCTCTGGGATGACGACTTATAAATCCTGCCAGATACACAATACAACTTTGTCAGCTAGCTTTTGTTCAGGAAGGAATGATTCATTAGTTGTTTGCCAACTAATTTATCAAGTCATTTGGACCAAAGCACACCTGCCAAGATATCTTTCCCTCTGGTTAGTGTCCGTCACATCAAACAACCAATTCTGCAGCTAGTAAACAGCTGTTTCTTCATTTTTGTTCGTGAAAGCTCAGATCAATGTGAGGGCTTTAGTCTCTAGATTTTATTAAGCAGAAAGTGGTTGTTTAAAAAAATTAGCTCCAAATTGGATTAAAAAAAAAAAGTTATATATAAACATATATTTTTATAGATGCTCCTTGAAATGTGTTCATGATCGACACCAGCCAGCATTAAGCCTGACTGCCCATGAACCGTGATCCGTCAGTCCACACAACACGTCCCTCTTGTACAAATGTAAATGAGTCCCAGTGGCTCAGCTGTGTTTCCATCCATTTTCATTTCGATTTTTGAGCTAATTTTTGAAATCTCGCAAATATGTAAATACAAATTAATGCGAAGCAGAAGTGTTTTCCAATCTGTTGGAATCCTGTCAAAAACCAATGCAGTTTGTTCCTGTCTTTGATTTTATACGTCTACCTTATAATGTTTTGCTAGTTTTTTGATACTTTGTTAAAAAAAAAAAAAAAAACTTTCTTTTGTTTTTTTCTCTCTTTTGTTTTCTATTGTTTATTGTTTGTTTGTTTATTGTTTATTGTTTAAGGAAATTCTACCACTGCTGTTCATTGTTCTTTAGTTTTAGCAGGTCGCTTTCGTAAATGAGCCCATGAGGTTCAAAAGATTTACCTGACTAAATAAAGGTTGAATGAATGAATCTACTGACTTGTAGCGCATCTACCAAGCCACGCACAGCGTCATTACGTCAGACGTCAGCGTCATTACGTCAGACGTCAGCACTGCGCATGTCTACAGTAAACAGGAAGTAGCGGTTGAAAACAGAACCCGGCCACACATCTCGTCAAAATGGAGAGAATATTTCAGGTACGTGTTGCTATCGGGCGAGTTGTATTTATTCTGTCATGCCAACTAGTTTTAGCGATGTTACATGTTGTCCGGAGCGGAAACAGCTGATCAGTCACGTGACGTGAATGTTCGCTTCGGCAGCACGAGTCGGCAAATGTGTTTCCATCTGTCGTTTTGCGCATCTGCTCGGTTTCGAAGATCCCAAAAACCACCTCAAGCGAGCGTATCTACTTTTTGGCGAATTTCAGGAAGTAACTGCGCATTTTGCCGTTTCCATTAAGCTTTTCTGCTGCGATACTTCAAAATGCGCACCTAGAAACCTTGATGGAAACAAGCCTGTATAAATAAAGGTTGAATGAAAAAAAAACACAATTAAATTAAAAATCCGACAAACATCTGCCTCCTGCAGAACGTCTATAGTTTTTACTGCATGGAGAAAACATGACGAAAGGGTTTAGAAATAAAATCTGAAGAATGAACAAAGGTCGACAGGCTTTTTAGAAACTGTTTTCTTCTGAGGAGTATTCTCTACTGTTCATCGTGTAGCTGATGGTTTGTCTGAACTGGAGTTCAGCAGACACAAGAAAGGATTAGAGGCATTTTATTTTTCAATTTCTGTCATTGAACACAGTTAGAAATTTTGTGAGTTGAAAACACTTAAAGCTGAGGTGGGCACAGATGACACTGTTAGTTTTAGTCATTCTAACAGCGCTAATATTTCTAATAAAACGTGTTAGTTAAAATGCCAGCAAAGTGATTTGGTTTTAGTTTCACTCAAACAAGAAACTCATTCTTACTGTGGATCTGCTGTCGTCCAGCTGACTTGCTCTCTTCCTTACAGTAAACTGAAGATTACTTGGACAAAGCTGCTAATTATTTAAACAGAGATCTTGAACTTTTTGTAATGTGGTGCACTTTTGTGCAAAAAAATTAATCATATAACGTCATTAACATAGTGTTGAACAGCTTTCTGTCAGACTGCCACTCAGCAGGTTATTCATCTTTAATATCGAACACTTTAAAGCTGCCCACCATGCTCTAAAGCCCTGAGACTAAACTGCAGCAGCTGATCAATACAACAGAACAACTCATTTTTAACGAAGAACATAAAAAAAAAAAAAAATATTGTACTCAGGCTTTTGTGCAGCATTTATACAATCTCCCTGTGCATGTGTGTGTTTTCTGTGGGTACTGTGATTTTCTCCAGCAGACTAAAAACATGCCTGTTGGGTTAACGGGCGGCCGTGGTGTAGTGGTAATGGCAGTCGTCTCCCGATCGGAAAGTTGGCGGTTCGACTCCCGGGACCCGCACCATGTGTCGTTGTGTCCTTGGGCAAGACACTTAACCCTGAGTTGCTCCCGGTAGGACTGGAAAGCACCTTGCATGGTAGTCTGCCGCCACCGGTTTATGAATGTGTGTAGCATTCAATATATGTGTAGCACTTTGAGATTTTCAGTAATGAAAAGTGCGTTATAAATTGAATTAATTATTATTATTATTATTAACTGCAACTAGGTATGAAAAGTCGTTTGTGTCTTATGACCTGTCCCTCACCTCTCACACCATAACCCCTAGAGACAGACACCAACACTACACAGAAGAGTGGGTCCTTGCATTTTGTGACAGTTCTTTAAGCGAAATCAGTAATAGAAAAAAAAAAAGGGCACTGTATTTATTGGCAAGTCAGAGCTGTACAAAAATCTGTATAGGGCCCAAAACTAGAATCTGTGCAATTTTATTATACAGTATATGCACAACAGAATCTGCCACGTACACACAGAATTTCAATTTTTATAATAAAAGGAAAAACTACAAAGTCTTCATTGAGTTATTTTAAATAAATAAAAAAAGGAAACGGACAACTTTGTGAGTCTACAGTCAAAATATTTCCTGTATAAAAGTAAAAACACTTTACAGGCACTATCCACATCCACATGGTTGAGAAGAATTTCTACCAGCACCAAATCCATGCAAATAATAAAACATAATTTTCACTGCAACTTTGAAATGCTACTTGGATTTAATTATTAGCGATATGAAGGTACCGGTAGGTCAGAGACTTCACAACCATTTGGCACAAAGGGAACTAATTTTATCAGACAACATGCACCTTTACAAACACAATTTAATGTTTTTTTTTTTTCCTTGTTCTTTTTCAAAATTGCTTTAGAAAATACATTTAGACTTGTCATCGCCAGATTCGGGATGGTTTTGAGCTGAATAAGATCCAATTATAATGAGGGAGGGTGCTTACTAGGGGTGCCTTAATTTTGGGAAATCGGTCGATACTTGCATGAGAAACCAATTTCATTTTATTTTTTTAGGTTTTAACAACAATTATCTGAACTTCATTTATATTTCAGAGCACTACCTCATGGACAGTTACAACAAGTTTGTATCGTTTCTAGGAAATTGTTCAAGGGTATGTTTTCAATAAAATAAGATTGGAAAATTGAAGGTGCATTGTGACCTTATAACACCTGACAGTGTCGCCGCCCTATAAAACAAAATCGGTATGGGCCAGAAAACTGCAATCGGTGCACCCCTAGTGCCTACCATCAGAAAACATGATGCAATGTGAGACAAAAAAAAAAAAGCTAAAGAACCATTACCAACATGTCATTTAATAAAAAGGGAAAAAATGATTATCATAAGTTTAATCTGCTGAAAGACAAAGATCTTGATAAATAAATATGGGAAAATAACAATATACAGTAGAACCTTGATTTTCAATTGAAGAAATCCACTTTCAAGATCATGTTTTAGCAAAATAACCTTAAGACCTACTTATCAGCATAGAAATGTGAGTCTGGACTGTGCCGTGTTTGCGTGGAGGAGTTCAGGAGGAGGACATAGCACAACCTGACCCAAAACCAAGTAGATGCCATCTAAGAATTCCTTCACAAGCTAAGCTAAACCCGAGACTCCTGTTCGGTCCTCGTCCTGCTACGAACACACACATTGACGCTCACAAGCTCCAGCCAACAAGATGGAAACATCAGGTCCCTTAATGCTGTTGCCTAGCGACAGATAAAAATCAGGCTGCACGGCGCAGCTGATGCGTTTGAGCAAACAGCTTTGATGCAGCTCTGCTTCTGGGCGTTCTCTTGCCTTTCCATTTGCCTCAGGCTGATTTTCTCCTTGGCTCACCATGCTCGTCTGAGGTGGACGGGATGTCACATAAAAGGTAAATTACATGCATACAACAAAAATAATAAATTAATTATATGCATCATTTTTTTAGAAACAAAAACACTCTCAATGACTGCAAAAATTGACAAAAAAAGACCAAACAAAGCATCAATATCAGAAAATAGACTGTTTACTTTTTTTTTTAATTGCACCTTCATTTTGTTAAAATCAAACGCAAAAGTCCATCAGCATCGAGTGCAGCAATTAATCTGTTCAACTGACCACATACTTGGATGAAAATTCACAAACACTTGCTTTATTACAGTTTTCATCCAAAAATGCAAAAGTAACTAATAAATAAAAATATTTTTGGAGTTATTCTAGCTTCAGGCCATCCGCCACAGCAACAACAAGACCAAACATGTTTTCTTTACACTTCTGAGAGACCGTCAATCAATATGTGGTTTGCTTGAAATGAACAAAGAAACATAAAAGCTCCACTGAAACCTCCGAGGATAAGAAATCTTAATAACCTCAAAGGGAGTGTGTTTGAAGTGAGAGGTATCCAGCTGCGTCCTCTCTCCAGCTTGAATAAGCAGAAAAACATCCAAACGGTGACTCCAGTGTTGCAGCGGCGCAGCATTTAAGGTCACAATCTGTGCAGGGTCAGCTGGGGGTATAAGGACGCTGCGAGCAGCAGGGGCAGGTTGAGAAGAACGACAGACTGTGTGTGGTCTGACTCAACAGATACAGAAGGAGCAACGTAAATATATTTAAGGATTCAAGGATTGCTCCATTGTTCAAACAGCACACATTTTTTCCACTAACACTTTAGTAAAGTGCTCGCCTTTATCTTAGTATTTTTTTTTCAATTCCACAACTTTATTGCCATCATAAAACTACAGACACACAGAGTTTAAACCCCTAATTTTCTTATGAAAATGTTTTTTTTTTTTTTGGATTGGGATCATTTTTTATTTCTGAACAGTAGAATGATCTAATAATTTTACTTAGCTTGCTAAAATTACCCAAGTATTATATTTATGCAACATCTTAAGATTTCACTTGAGCTCAAGTAAAACCAAATTAAAATTAACAGTAACATCAAAAATATAATTTTGAGCGAGATTTTCTTCTTGGGTCATTTGAAATCATCAATTTGACATCTAACAGGCTAGAATTGCTTAAAGGAATGCATTTTGCCCATCTACTCGCAAACCAGTGGATTAAACAAAGATGTTGCATGAACTCAGTGTTCAAAGGATGTGCTCTTGGTTAATTTTATACCATATTTTAGCTTAATATCCGTAAAAAAAATAAATCAGAGTAAAAGCCATTTTTGGATTACAGTATTACGTTTAATTACCTGCAGTGGACAAAGAGAACTGGGTTGACTCCATTTTTGTTAAATTTTGTTAATTGGTTTATGAGACGTGGACAAGAGAGAAACAAATATGTGCACACTGTAATCACACTACAGTATTGTCATTTTTATTTAGTGGTAGGTATAACAACGAACTATGGGAATTTATATGGGAATTTTTGGAAAGTTTATTTTCAATGTTAAAAGCATGTCTACTACTGATATATGAAATGTTTATTTGAGAAAACTTATGAGAAGAAAAATTAAGTCTCCACTCAAGCAACTTGGGTAACTTAAGGTTCTTCCTAATCTGACCCACTGATCAGATTAATGTCGCAAGACAGAACAAGGAAAAGTGAGAACATTTCCCTCTGCTTGGGAAACATATCTTATATCTACAATTAAAGCTGGGGTCTGCGATATTTGAACACTCTGGGACTTGGAAATATTTTCAGCGCAGAAAAGCATTCTGCTCCCTCCTCTCAGAGCTATATATGGCTCTGAGGGGAGGTAGCAGAATGCCACAGTGCTCCGCTGAACTTGGGATCTGCTCCGCCCCCTGCTGTGTGTCTGCTCAGAGCCGCTGCGATATTCTGTGTTTATGGTAATAAAACCTTCTAATAAAATAAAATAAAACCATGGAGCGCTAGTCCTACAACACAAAATCCAGCAGAAATCATCAGAGGTTCACGAAGCAACGTTTGGACATGATTTAATTCGCTCGTGACTTCCTCATGTCTCAGCGCTGGTCTGGAATGTCTGGAATGCTCCACCTCCTCCTGTCTCTGCGCTCCGAAGTTCTGTGTTTATATGATAATATAACTGTTTAAAAAATATAATAAAAACACGAATCACTCATCCTACAACACAAAAACCAGAAGACATCAGCAGAGGTTCACGAAGCAACGTTGGACATGTTTTAATTCGCTCGTGAGTCGTGACAAATCCATTTCCTCGTCAGTGAAGGATGAAGCGATCACTTGACTTTTGGCAAAAAAACTAAATAAAAGTCCAGCTCTGGGATAAAGAAGGGATATTTAATACATTTTGTGTCACATAAAAAACAGTCCTGCATCGCTTTGCAATCCTTTGAATGAGAACGAGCTGCGGCTGGGACAGGTGGGGGCGTGGGTTGGGGCGTGACAAACAACTCTGTTTTGATTGGCTGTCAGTGTCCTGGTCACTCTTGTGTTTTCAGTGTTTTTATAAATGCTGATAGAGAAGCAAGGGGACAATAGATTTTTTCAGAGATTACTTTGTCTAAAATCAGTCTGTCAGTAGATAGTGACAGAGTGAAGAAATATGTTAAAAATATATTGTTTGAAAAGTTACAGACTACATTACAATCTTACATTCCCCAGCTTGGTCTGTTTTCAGAGAAGCAGCTACTGATGGAAGCTCAGTAGATATGGAACTCTATGCTTCCTCAGTCCTGGGCTACATCAGTACATGCTCTGAAAATGTATCCATAAAAAAATATGTTAAATCCTACCCGAACCGGAAACCCTGGTTAAATAAAGAAGTTCACGCCTTGCTAGCAGCCAGGGACACTGCATTCAAGTCAGGAGATAAAGAGGAGCTGAGAAAGAGCAGGAATGAACTGAAGGATGGCATTAAGAAGGCCAAGGCCACGTATGCACAGAGGATCGAGGGACAGTTCACCTCACAAGACCCACGGAGCATGTGGAAGGGTATTAAATGCATAACAGATTACAAAGGCAAGAACAAACAATGCCCCAGGGACCCATCTCTGCCTGATGCCCTCAATAAGTTTTATGCACGTTTTGATGATCCAAACAGACCAGCTAGCACCAGACTCACCTCATCACCAGATGAAGAGCATCTCAGAGTGACCGCAGCAGAAGTGAGAGGCAGTCTCAGAAAGATTAATCCTCATAAAGCAACCGGACCAGACAACATCCCAGGGAAAGTTCTGAAGGAATGTGCGGACCAGCTCTGTGAGGTGCTGGCTGACATCTTCACCACCTCACTTGCACTGGAGTCAGTTCCCACCTGCCTGAAGACCGCGACCATCATCCCAGTCCCAAAGAGCTCCACAGTGACTGGTCTGAATGACTATAGACCAGTGGCCCTCACCCCGATAGTCGCTAAATGTTTTGAGAAACTGGTCATGTCCCACATCAAGGCAACCGTCAACATCAACGAGGACCCTCATCAATACGCATACCGTGAGAACCGATCAACAGAGGACGCCATTTCTTCCGTGGTCCACACTGCTCTCACCCACCTGGATCAGAAGGACTCATACGTGCGTCTGCTCTTTGTGGACTTCACATCTGCCTTCAACACCATGATCCCCCAAACTCTGATAGACAAACTATCTACACTTGGACTAAGCCCCTCTATTTGTAACTGGGTACTAGACTTCTTAACAAACAGACCACAGTCCG
>JBBPBX010027700.1:10846-24346 GCA_038048925.1 Garcialebias charrua
ATAACAGAAGCTTTTATTTGTGCAATATAGTCAAGATGATCCAATCAGCCGCGTGTTGCTGGAAATAAATATTAAATAAAAAATAAATATGTCTCAACAAAAACATGCACATACAGTAGTAGTGACAAAACTTTACATGCATGTACGTACAGTTAGTAATGTAAAAACAACATGTACAGGTATGTGCACCAAAAATATTTTATTTCGTACCAGTTTTCTCTCGTCGTCCTTATCGTCGACATAAGACAGGACGAAATCAATCCTGCGCACTCCATCTCTGAAGAACACAGAGTCTTTACTCTGTTGTTGTTTGTCAATCTGAAACGAGATAACACACAAATGCCAACACTTAATCACACATGCCAGGTGGTGCAGTGAGCAGCTAGAAAGCGCCCGGGGAGCTGGAGAATTAGGTGTGCACTCATAGACACCCCAAGGTGTGTAGTGGCCGGGGCGCGAACCCGCGTCCTTCGGGTCCCGAACCCGCGTCCTTCGGGTCCCAAGTCGGAAGCCCTGCCACTACACCATCTTGGCTCCATGCTGAACTAACCTGAATTTTAGACAGTAGTGGCTAAGAAACACCTGTATTTAGGAGTTCTGATGCATCAACATAACACAATGGTGCCCTCAGCGACCTCTAAACAAAACGCAATTCAATCAATGTGACACTGATGCATGACACTGCTGCTCAATGCTAAGCCTTTATTCTGTTATCAAAGTGTCCTGCATTAGCATGTTCAGACTTTTCTCTTATTTACACTGCGTAAACTTGCTGTTAATAAAATGGTTTGGTCTCACACTTCAGTCCTTCAAGTCTAAGTTGTTTTATGTCATTCGCATCACATGCGTACATGAGGTGGAACAAAATTGTGTACTCTTAAGTCCTAGTTACACCCAAAAATATCAAAAATATAAAGTATAAAGAAACAGTATACAAGGATCTAAGATATACACTAAACAATAGTAATGTAATAATATGGTGTATTAAACATCAGCCTGAACATGAGTCTGGTGTGGGCAGATGGGTATGAATACAGCAGCATAAAGGCAAGAAAGCTGCAGCATGGATAATCAGCAGCCCAGATATAGTGACATATCACCAAAGTGGCATTACAATAATTTTTCTGGTTAAGGATTTATGAGTCTAACAGCTTCAGGGTAGAGGCTGTTCCTCAGTCTAGTGGTTCTATACACTTGATGCTTCGCAACCTTCTTGTCATGCTATTCGAAATTTGGGAACTAGCAGAAAATATTTTATTAGTTGACCAGAGACAGAATGATGCAGCTTCAAAATCAGATTTTTTGAGCAGCAAAAATCAGCCCGATTTTTAAAAAAATTGTTCTAGAATTAATTAACACCATGCTAAAACCCTAGCATGTCTGTTGTGTTTCAGTCGTTGGTGTACAATGATTAATTTCTCTGCAGAGGTTTTTGGAAATACCTAGCATGAGTGTGAAATTGAGCATGTGCACTACAAATTGCTGTAAATAGTTTTTCTGTACTTGTGGAATTAAATGAACACTATTGGAGCTGAGTGCTGTTTGTGCTACTCACCCTTTTCAATGTGTAGATACGACTCAACATCCTCCTCAGTCCAAATGAACATTCGTCTATTCACCAGTTTTCATGCTAACTATTCATAACTGCTCAAGATGCATGCATGTGCGCGTGTGGTTGAAATACAACAATCACAACACAAGCTGGTGACCGGGCATGGAAACTACAGTGGATTCATTGTTTTTCTGAGGTCTCGACCTAGCACATTGTGATCACAGCATTACTGTGTGAACGTGTACTTGTTCCACAATCAACATAGAAAAAAGTTCCAGAGATCGTTCATGTGCAAGTATTGTAAATGGGGTCTGACTTATCGGTCAACCTCTAATCACAAAAGCTTTTTAAAACCTACGAGCGTCACTTCTTTACAAAGGCTTTCAAAGAATCCTGTATCTGCTGATATTAAATGTCGTCCTTTTTGCCACCTTGAATATTTTAAAACCAATTAAGTTTCAGCCACAGTCTCACTGCCTAATCGCAATCACTCAGAGAAGATGTAGTCTACAAATAATTCATGGGCACACAAGGATGTTCAATGTGTTTGATTTTGTAATGCATGATGCATACTTGAAGTACCTGTTATATTCTTCCATAATTAATGATGCCCGTCCTCGCTGTATTGATAGGTTGAAGAAACAAAGTTTTGTATCTATTAAAGAGTATGAGGAAAGAAAGAACAAGTGAATACAGCATACAGCTGAGAGATGATCTAAAGCTTATTAAACAAGTCATTCAACCTTTATTTAGGCAGGTTAATCCCATTGAGCCTCGAGGACTCATTTACAAGAGAGACCTGGTAATAACAATAAGTTAAACATACCAAAATTATCTTATTCACTGATTTCCCTTTTGGCTGCTCTATTTTTACTAATATGAACATTCCTTCTGCTGTCCAATGAACATACTTTGTACTATTATGGAATTATTGTTATTATATTATTATTATTATTATTATTATTATTATTATTATTATTATTATTATTATAATAGATTATGCTTAATTTTGTCCCTGACACCATTCCTCCACAGTACAGTATAAAAAGGAGATATTATTTTGACTGGCACCCACTGTTTTACTATAGACAAAGGACACAGACAAGGACATGGACCTAAAGCTTCACTGTGAGAAAAAGCGTCACAGGTCATTTTCTACTCTTAAAGCCTTCCCTGTGTGTTGGATAAAGAGGAAATGAAGACCTTGGCTACAGCAGGTTTATCACAGCAGGCTTCTGTCTAAAATCTGTGTTTTGAACTGGGGACGTATTTGCACTAAACTACCTTCAATTTTCTGCAGCTTTCTCAGAAAACTGCAGTGAAGAAAAATCAGTCTTTCATGCAACATCCTCTAGTGGTTTAGATTTGAATAACCCAGCCAGGAAACTTTGAAAGCTCAACATCGCACTCTAGTGTACACTTCTGAATAAAATGTTCTCTGACATTTCAAATCAGTTCACAATTACAAACAGGAGCTCTGATTTGCTTTTACAGTGCAAACTATTCCATTCCTCTCCAACCAGGCCAACTGTTAGGTTTGATGGTGACACTACTGCTGCACCTCCTGCTGAGGATGAGTCACTTGTTTCCAGTCACCATGCTGTGTGAGTAATCTCAGAGAGCTGGTGGGTAGCTGAGTCGTCATCAGTGCAGTCAAGGAAGCCACTTGGCTTGATGAGGTGCACGCTCCCAGGGAGTGACGAGTGTGGAGGGATTTTCCCTTGTTTTTTGTCTGGGCACAGCAGCACTTCTGTTATGAAAGGGTGGAGCTCATAGGTTGGTGTTAAACATGCCTTTTGTGTTGGACTGCTGCCAAAGCTCCAAACCGTATACTGTACATTTAAAAAACAAAAACAATCTGAAAGCCTAAATGTATGGCCTGTACTGAAAAGGTGAACTCTGACAATATTAGGAATGACATGATTCTCGTGCTTTGTGTGTGGGGAAGAGTGTGTCACAGCTTACCTTGGTCTATGTTGTGTTGTGGTAGCTGGCTCATCTGACTGTTGACCACACCAGCGTAATTTCGGAGAAAAGCCTCTTCACTTTGTGTAAGCTGGGGATAAGTAAACAAAAGTAACTTCCAAGTAAAGTTCTATAACAAGTACATGCAGACAGCACTTTTAAGCCCAAAGACTAAACTGCTGTTATTGTACAGAATGATATATTAACAAAAAGTACATTAATTTCTGTGAAAAATAAGCATTTTGTTCTTTGTTTATCTGGTTTTGGTGCAAATCTTGTTTTGAATATAGCATAGTTCAGGTACAGTATACTGTATTTACCCACTCTGACAAGATACGTAGGAATGTCTGCTCAAAATTTAACTTTTTGAAGTAAATACAGTATACTGTCATTTTGTCTCTTGAACCCGACTGAGCATCTCATGTTACAAGTTATTACACTCTGGACTAATACAGAAAGCTATAACTAACAAGCTTTGAAGACAATTTAACTGTTGTTTTTGGAAAGACTGCATGTTTTCATAACTAAATAACCACTAAGTGCATGTGCTACTAATGAGTGGAAAAAGGCAAGTTTTGCTTTAATTCTAAATTTAAAACGTGAACATGAACGTGAACTTGTGTTGATTTAGTCTGTACTTACATTTGATCCCATTTTTTTAAGCATGAGTAGAACCCGCACTTTCTGTTGGATGTACATGTCTTCAGGAGACTTCCCTGGCGCCTCCTCGCGGTTCATCCCCCCTGCTCCAGTGGCTCTGGACACACAAACACAGCAGCGTTACTCGAGCCCTGTGACAAACCCAATCCACAGAACCGCTCAGTGCACCTAGACGTTCAAAATGTTACACACTGGATTGTTTTAGCCACACAACGAGAGGACTGAATTATATCTTCCCTTACATGACAATACCTATATGATTTTCTGCATAATAAACAGATTGAATCATCATGCCATTGATATGAATACATAATGCATTGTGTTCCCTGGAGATCACAACAACACTTGACTGTAGGTCCATGTCATTGACACGCTAATGTAAGTGCTGCAGCAGCGCACACCGCACAGAAGCAAGAAGAGTGATGTACGCCCACCTTACATGGTGATACAAAAGCAAAACTTTTTCCAAGTTAAGTTTAATGGGCCAGCATATCAACAAGTAGACCCAGTGAGTTAAGTCTCCAGAAGCTACTTCAGTAAAATGAAAGCAGTTTGGTTACAAGATGACAGACCTCACACAAATCACAATACAGTGTATTTTAGAAAATATGCAAGGAACTGCCTACTGCTGAAAGTAGGCTCAAAGCAAACTTGTCTCACCATTTGCAGAAAACCACATGAATACAACCAGGCAATAAAGGCAAATGTAAATGAACAGATTATTAATTGATGGGTAAACCTTAAAAGTTAGGAAGCCGAGAAGTTTATATAAACTACATTACTGATGTTGGTCAAGGTTTAAACCAGTATAAATATACCGGTAATCATTGCTAATTTTCTACATCATCCATTCTCAATAATTGGGACCGAAAATATGGTGTGATCATTCACCTATGAAGCTCTTAAAAGGTGGTCAAATATTTTATTCCCTTTACACAGATAACCACACAACCATATACTGTACAGTATAATCTAAAACTCATACATACATCCCAGACTCCCTTTGGATGTCTGACCTCATTGGACTGACTCTGTCTCAGTACAGTCTCAGACCAGGTTTAGCTCCTCATCACATCATTAATATTGGTTGTGTTCACACAGATCGCAGCCCTGCCTGTGACCTATTTTCATTGTCACTTTGCAGAGACACAGAATATAGGCAAAGGGGGGTGAAAGAGAGGGAGGGCAAAGCAGGCGATAAAAGGAGCTGCCAAAGAAAATGTGGGTGACAGAAAAGAGATGGGTTTTGCTGTGATAGCGCACTCACACATCAAGGTCGGCTGTTGTCGCATTAGATCTCACTTACAGTGCGCTAACAACGGAAGGATATAAGCTCTGCTGGATATCCAGCTTAAGTTTACTAATTGAAAAAGCAAAACATGCTAAATAAATAATTTGCAGAGAAGGGCATGATGAATCTAATAAGTCAAACATAAGATTAAAAGGAGAGAAAATTAGTATGCATGTCAGAAAACCTTTGCCAGTCACAAACTATGATAAATCTGGCAATTTATTTTTGGTCTCGTATGTGTACAAAGGCCCACTAATGCTTACTGACAAACCGTTTGATGTAGGGTTAAATTTAATTGAGCAGCTCGCCCTTTTTCCAAAACCCAAAAGATAAAGAGAATAGCGTTCTGCTGGCTATTTGCTGGTTTGGTTGCCAGTTCCTAAAATCCTTTGGTGCGTTTTTTTCAGCAAGCATTTATATTATTTCCATGTTTTTGACATACTACATGGTAGTGGGACGAGTGAGGTGCACATGACTACATTCATTTCAACCTCAAAGCAAGACAGACATAAAAAGATTGAGAGCTCGCCGGTGTTAGTTCTGCTGCTTGGTAAAACCTTCAGGGGATTGGCGATGGAGGTGGCTGAATTGCATTTGGGTGGGGGGTGGTGATGAAGAGAGGATGTTGGTGGATGGTGTAAGAAAGGGTGGTGGTTGGCAGAGTCTTTAGATCAGCCTCAGTGACACTTTTGATCGTGTCTCCAAGCTCCTCACTTCAGACAAATGGGAGAGCTAATACTTCATGCAAGAAGACCTTCCAGAGGTTGACGTGAGCTGTGCAGACTGATTCGAAACAATCTGCCTTCCTCAGAAGCACTGTGAATCAAATGGTCAGTGCAAATGTCTGGATAAATATCAGAGGATGAGGAAAATATCCCAAAGAATGTGATTATTCTAATTGGACAAAATGCCTTGTCTTGTTTTAAGATCTTTGAAGACTACAAATGTACGGTACATTAAAAGTCCAGTAGAACTGACGCATATTTTTCATGTCTTGACAATGGTCATAAGGACCACAATTTTCCACAATAATCTGTATAATTAGGACGTTTGCTTTCAGGTCAGAGACATTTCTTATTCACTGTTTGTGACTTGAAAACTGTCCATATTTAGCATCACATCTGCCCAGGATTTTACAAGTTTGCATGCTGTGAATTGTTTGGATTTATTTTTACCACGCTGACAATGGTTTTGCTTTCCTATATAGCAAATGTCTGCAATTTTAAAAAAAAGAGACATTATTCCAAATGGAGAATTTCTAAACAAAAAGAAAACGTGTGATTGTGGAAATACGATCAGGGTTGTTTATTGTTGCGACATGCCAGTTTCTTAAAGAATGATCCCCTGATGCAAAGTACAATCTGTTCTGAGCTCTTCTTGTTCCTGAACAATGTCCCTCATTATAAGATTAATTCATTCATTCAACCTTTATTTAGTCAGGTAAATCTTATTGAAAGCGAAATTTACGAGAATTTACAAGAATTTACGAAAGCGACCTGCTAAAACTAAAGAACGATGAACAGCAATGGTAGAATTTCCTTAAACAATAAACAATAGAAAACAAAAGAGAGAAAAAAACAACAGAGAGAAATACATTTTATTTTTTTTACAAAGTATCAAAAAACTAGCAAAACATTATAAGGTAGACGTATAAAATCAAAGACAGGAACAAATCTGCATTGGTTTTTGCCAGGATTCCAACAGATTCTGAAAACCATTTAGAGAAGTCAAGGTCGAGAGCTTCAGATCTTTTTGTAAGATATTCCATGAAGCAGGAGCGGAGTAGGAGAAGGCCCTTTTTCCAAGTTCAGTCCTCACTGACGGAACACTGCAGGTAATCATGTCCTGAGAGCGCACGCTGTAGCTGCACTCACGCAAAGACATGTAGGAGGAGATGTATGAGGGCAGCAGACCAAGAAGTGATTTAAAGATGAAAATGTACCAGTGGAAGAGTCTGCGTGAGGTTAATGATGTCCAGTTAACCAATGAATACAGGGTGCAGTGGTGGGTACGATAATCACAGCCAGTTTGATGCAGTTTGATGAAGATGCTGATTAGAAATATTCCACATGTGAGCACTAACAATTTAATGTGCAGAATCCCACTTAAAAAAACACTAATATTCCCTGGCTTTCAATATGTATGCATCACACTGACTGTGTTAGTCATTATGCTATTATCTGCTATTATTTTGTTTCTACATTTTGATTTTACGTTATCTTATATGTTGCTGTGCACTTTGCCTGTTTGTTTCTGTTTGTACAGCACTTTGGTTGGCCCCGTCGCTGTTTAATGTGCTTTATAAATAAAATGGTGTGGTACCGTATTTTCCGGTGTATAGGTCGCACCTTTTTATGGGTTTTTTCAAGGCCTGCGACCTATACACCGGTGCGACCTATATATGGCTTGTTGTCACTTTCGGCGAAACAAATGTTTAAATCCAGCTCATTTCACAATTACGTTCATTTATTAAGGAAAAGTTCAGCTCAGACACATATTTGCTATAATTTTTATTAAACAAATAATTGTTTTTAAGTGTTAATCTTCTTAAAAGCCTTGCTGTGCGCTCCTGTGGCAGATGTTAGGGATTTTTCCAATTTATTGGTGATAATTGGACAATGCGACCTAAACACCGGTGCGACCTATACACCAGAAAATACGGTATATGTGGACCGTAGTATAGATTAAACATTAAGTTTGTGAAGTAAGAACAATCATGTCTTTTTTTGTGACTTGCAAGAAACATTTGTACATGGATGATCTTACTTTTGTCATTCCATAAATCTTTGGTCTGACTGTCCCATGACTTGTATGACACCTCTGCAGTAGTTTCATGACTGCAGATCAACTACAAAAACCTTCAGTTTACCGTAATAGAAAAACAAGCTAATGACTTTACCTGCAATTATGATCCAGACAACAAACCTACCGTACATATTTAGATGCATGTTTGGAAATTCTACTTATCCTAGTTGCATCTAAATTAAGTACCGGTACACATGTTCTTTTTATATTATTATTACGGTATTTGCGGACATACAGTAATTTTATTGTCAGGAAATGCAATGATTTTACTGTGAAAGTTTGTAGTTCGGATGAAAATAAATGTTTAACAAGGTTCAGAAAAATAGAAAAATGGTAAATAAAGTATTAGAAGAGCTTGTTATTGCATTTCATGTCTTACACCCCCTCAAAGACCACAAACAGGACCCTGTCAGACTCCTTTGTGTGTAACCAAGGTTAGCTTGTAGAGATGGGCTGGCTCAACAGTAATCCCTCGAGGAATACTCAACCAACCCCGACTCATATGGGTAATATTCCAGACATAATCAAAGGCTTTTCTTAAAGCTGATCTAGGTCTAATCCCCCTGAGATCCACCCCCTCCTTTCGTTCTCCCTTCCTGAGTGGCACTTTTGTCATTGTTGTGATGTTGGAGAGTCCCAATATCACAAATTCAGCATTGTGCAGTTTGTGCCAAAATTAATAATTACATTTTAAATTTTCACTCCAATAATGATTATTTGATTATTTTAATCAAAGACTTTTAAAAGCATCATGCAGTTTTTAGAACAGAAAATATACTTGCGTTTTCTTTTCTTGAAATCCTGGAAACTTTCTTTTTTCACACAGCTAACAAGGTTTTAGCTTTTTATTGTATTTATTTAAACTAACAGGAGTTTATCCATCTACCTATATCCACCCACATGTTTAAGTTCATTACTGTATACAGGTGTCTATCATAAAAAAAGAAAGTCTATTCAGGTTATCACGATGTGTTCAAGTAGGTTTCATCATCATTCGCATCACATGTGGTACATGAGGTGGAATGAAAGTATGTGCACAGGGTCCCAGTTACATCCAACAATAGCAAAAATAAAACTTGTAAAAAATAAATAGTTATAAGGATCTAAGATATACACTAAGAAATATGCTAAACACTAATAGTGCAAAACAAGACGCCGAACAACAGCAGCATGAACATGAGTCTGTGTGAGTAGATAAGTACGAATGAAAACAGCAGCATGAAATCGGCAGCATGAGATCAGCAGCATGGATAATCAGCAGCACATATCACCAATCAAAATGGCGATTACAGTGATTTTTTTCACAGAGATACCTGCTGAACAGTAAGTGGGTCTGACAGATGGTTGTTTTTTAATTATATAGTTTATCTTCATATTATAAATTAGTTGGTATTATTGCTCATACAATTGGGGTTAATTTTTAAGATAAATCCTTGTGGTGCGTTTCACATTTAATTGGAAGTCTGAATAATAAACTTTTTACAGTATTATCACTTCTGTCAATTTGTGTCTCGATAAAAGTTGCAGTCGGTCCTCTGGTTTGGACCAGGAAGTCTCGCACAATGCTCAACATCTGATTTTAAAATCAGATTTATAGTACTGTAATAGTAACAAACTGCAATCTGACTCTGACAAACTGATAGCCTCAGTAGAAAGGAAAAACTGAGAGGAAAAATAATTTGAATTCAGACACGAGCTGCTCCAACATTCTGAGCAAATGTGTGAGAAACATGAGAACATTAGAAGGCTACAGCCTGGTGTGGCTGCCAGCTGAGCAGCCAACAACCTGACCTGGGGCCTCATGTATCAACCGTGCGTACACACAAAAACCGTGCGTACGTCAATATCCACGCAAAACTCCGTATGTATCAAAACAGAACTGAACGTGGAAATGTCCGCACCGTCACGGCAGCTCCAGTGCAGGCGTACGCACGTTTCTGTGGTTTGTGTTCCTTTGGCGACACCTACAGGTGATTCTGGAAACTGTTCATGATGGGAAAATAATGATTATTTCCACCCAAACACACATGATGAACAATTATTACATCCACATGGACGCAATCAGAATACAACCTGCAAAGAATATAAAAAACAGAAAGACTGAATAGTTCTGCACAGCTTAAATTCTTGTTTTTTGTTCATTTTTAGCTGTTTTAGCAGTTGAAGAACGTGATGCATGATGGGACAAGACGACATTCCTCTGTTGCAGGGTATATTTAAATGAAAACAACGTTTGTCTTTATTTTTAATTCATTCCAGATTTAAAGTACACAAGAAAACTATTTTTTTAAAAACCACAAGAAATCCTCTTTTGCCTTCATCTCATGTATTGTTGCATTTCATGTTGTTCATTCTAAATAGTTTTCTTGTGTTCTTTAAATCTGGAATGAATAAAAAAAAATGAAAAAAACATTGTACCATGCGGGATTCGAACTCATGAGGTTTGGGACGAAAGGCGGGCACGCTACCCACTGACCTACTTACGCATGTTAGAATAGCTTGGTCAACTTTTCATTTAAAAGTGGACGGTTTGTTGTGCGCTGAGCGTGCCAAACAAAACCTTTTTCTGTGCCTCTCTACGTCACTCAGAAGTGTCTCCAGTTCACAGTCCGTGAAGTTCCTCTTTTTTCCACGTTTCGACATGATTTGCAATAGAGCAAAGACGACATTCCTAACGTGCAGGGCATATTTAAATGAATTTGCATATTTATATGGAGGCGTGTCAAAGGCGGAGTCGGCCACTCTGTCATGTGCGCTCAATTCCACGTTGATTGTGATGTACAAAAGCAATGTGCGTGGATACCGGCGTATGCACAGTTTGATACATCTGGATTTTTTTGTGCGTACGCAGATTTCTGGATTTGACCGTGCGGCACTTTTCAGTAAGAAATCCACGCAAGTCTTTGTACATGAGGCCCCAGATCTTTTTGCTTATTTCAATCAAAAAAAAACTAATTTTAAGTTGTTTTAAACTTGTTTTCAGAGTAGACTTTTCTCCAGTGTACTACTTTTGAGCATCAGAATCTTATTATAAGACAAGAAAAGCTCACAATTGTAGTAAAATATTGCTCAAAACTAGATTTTTGTAGCTAGTTTCAAGATTCCGCATATCTTGTTTGACTTGAACAAAATGTCTTATTTTAAGAATCTTGTCAAGTGAATTTTCACTTGTTCCATTGGCAGATTTTTTTGCTTATTTCAAGCAAAAAAATCTTGTTTTAATTATTTTTTTCTTATTTTTAGAGGGGCATTTTTTCCAGTGTTTAAAAGACAGAGTGGACCTACAAAAAGCAAGTTGCCCAGTAGCTCAATTGGTTAAGCATCCCATGGTTGGTGCGCAGATACTTTACTTTTCTCGAAGCTGGTTCGAATCTCACTCGGTACGGTTAAAACTTATTTTACGTTTGTCTTTTATTGGATAAAAAAACAGGAGTTTCACAAACTCCTTCTTTTTAATCTCAGTCCTCATTTTTTTATCCAATAAAAGACAAACGTAAAATAAGTTTTAACCGTACCGAGTGAGATTTGAACCAGCTTCGAGAAAAGTAAAGTATCTGCGCACCAACCGCGGGATGCTTAACCAATTGAGCTACTGGGCAACTTGCTGTTTGTAGGTCCACTCTGTCTTTTAAACGATCGCCCCTAAGTAAATCCTTGCTACGCACGTGAAAAATAAGCTGATTTGTAATCAGTTCTTAACAAACAGTAAACTCAGAAACACTAATATATATATTCAGCTAACAAATTTTTTTTAGTCGTTTCTGTAGTTAAATTTTAATGAGATTCAGCAACGAGGCTAGCCTGTATAAATAAATGATTGAATGAATGAATGAAAAAAGCGCTGAGGTTGTTGTTAGAATGAGCTGATGACTCAACAACACGCAGCAGTCCTGCCCCTGCACGCAGAAAGTCCCACCCCCCCGCGAAATCTCTGCTGGCGCTACGAATTCTGGGATAGCCTCCGTCAGAAAGGTTACTCAGATGCATCCTCGGATTTCGACAGGAAGTAGCGCATGAGGAGGAGTCTTCGAATTGGGACAGTCCTCCGCGCGGGGCAATGACGTATGCGGCCGACAAATGCGCACTCATGAGGACCCAGCCCCTGAATTGAGACACAGCCAGAGTGACCTCTGGCCTGGAGATGTGTGCAGACCGCAGAGTCCTGACCTGATGATGTTGATCTTCTGTGCTGGACCATCCTTTTGGCCAGTGGCTCATGCTTTTATTTATTTTCATACAAACGTATTGTTTACTTGACACATTTTCAAAATAAACATTTTATAAGTCTTTTTTGTAAAAATATTATTTGTTTAGTGAAGTCAAGAAAGACTACTGTATTTTGTTTTTTGAATATTTATTAGTAATTATTTTATTAAAACATTTAAATTTTTTATGTATTGTGACAGAGGGTTCTTGTCAGCGGCTGCTGAAAGTAACTAATAAAGTAACTTAGTAATCTAACTTAGTTACTTTCCAAATCAAGTAATCAGTAACTTAACTAAGTTACTTTTCCCAAGGACTAATCAGTAACTTAACTAAGTTACTTTTTCAATGTAACTATGCCATCACTAAGAAAAAAGAGATTGTTGTGGACTTCAGGAAGAGGGATGCCCAACATGCCCCTCTGACCATCAACAGCACGGCAGTGGAGAGAGTGGACAGCACCAAGTTCCTGGGAGTGCACGTCTCAGAGGACCTGTCCTGGAGCAGGAACACTGCATCACTGGCCAAGAAGGCTCACCAGCGCCTCTACTTTCTCCGCAAGCTGAAAAGGACTGGAGCTTCAACCCCCATCATGTGCACCTTATGCCTCTTTTCCACCGCTCGGCTCGGCTCGGGTTGGATCGGCTCAGGTCGGCTCAGTTCGGGTCGGGTCACATCTATGTTCTGTTTCCACAGCTTTTTTGTCCCCCTTCTGTGGGCGGGGTCCAGAATCCTACTCGTCTTACCACATGGTGGCAGTAGTGTTCCCTCAAGCTATTTACTACAGTACTAGCCACCACTAGAAGAAGAACACAATAAAGGCTTTGACAGAATGTTGTGAAAGAGATGTCATGCTATAATGAGTACCTCATGAGCTGTAATCTTTAAACCCAATTCATAATCCTACCTTGTTGCCTTCTTTAAACCCATGTATTTTCCAATTTAGTATTTTTACAATAAAGATGTATTAAAGCATATTTTATTATTTAGTTATGCACAAGGTGCTTGATAAAGTTGCAAAACC